>PUFA01000648.1:0-43794 GCA_003508835.1 Eonycteris spelaea | reverse complement strand
TTAGTAAACAGTGAAACAGAACATGTTCATTGATAGAAAACCTTGTTGATTAAAAGGCCATTCCTCCACAAATTGATCTATAGGTTCAGGGCATTGTGTACCAAAATTCCTAGCAACTTGACAAACTGGCCCTTTGATAGCACTGCAGAAGACCAAGAATACACAAAACACTTTTTGAAGGAATAACAATATTGGAGGAGTTAAGCTACCTGATTTCCAAACTTACTATAAAACTGTACAATCAAGTGAGTTTAAGAGTAAACTTGTATGTCAGATGAAAAGAGAACCACATACAGACCCTCAGAGTCGAAGAGGAAGAAAGAATCTGATGACACGATTTGATTCTGTAGAACCAGCCATGCTTGAAGTCACTCTTGGATTTCCCAGTTGTGTGAGCCAATTAATTCCTTTGTCACCTAAACTGGCTCAGTTCTGGGTCCTATCACCAGCAAATAAATGAGACAAATATCCCTGGATGGTTAAGAGACTCTTTCTTGCAACATCAAACCTAGATAGCTTTCTAGACTTTACTACTGACAGAGATTGGCCATGCCCCTGATATGCCTTGTTCCTTGCTCTCTCTGAGCCTCTCACAGATATCCTGGTCCCTTTACCTAGAAAGAAAATTTAGGGAAGTTCTCCACCTTCCCTTTCAGAATGATGTTTTGAATGAAAAAGGATATTGAAATTTCCTCCTAAGTTGTCCATCCCTACTCACTAGTGTAATAGAGAAGATAGGGACTCCTGGTTGAAGAAATGGAGCTATGATTCAAACTCATCCATAACTGACTGTTTTTGTGCCACTACCATACTATTTTGATTATTATAGCTTTGTAGTATATTGCCCGCATGACACTTTGTTTTCTCTTGAAGATGTATTTTATGTTTTCCTGTATTCTTTCTCCTAGAGGGCTATTATTTAACTCCATAGGTTTTTACCTCCCTGTTAGTTCTATGACGTATCCCTCATTTAGTGCTAAGATGCTGTAGCAGGAAATAGATTCCTCTCTGTGAACTTTTCAGATAGGATGTCACTTTTAACAATACTAGATATCAGTCTCAGCTGTCACTCCCAGACGTTTGGGTGACTGACAGAGGATAGCTTCATTTTTCACTCCTGCACTTCTCCCTCCATGAGTTCTTTAATTCTGATGCTCTCTTCCTAGTTCTTCTGATAGAGTTCTCACGGGGCACTATCCACAAGTGGGAAGATGATTATTATGAGTTTAATGGCATTGCTGAACTTATTCTTCCAAAAAAAAATACATGGAAGCAGATGACAGCTGTCAGAGCAGGTTAGCTGTTCCTTTGGCAAAGCCTCTGTTTACCTTCCACCACCCTTGATATCCAACTCTGTAGCAGAAGGAAACCATAAGAAAGACTAAAATATTAATGCAGAAGGGCTAAATGCCATTAGAAGATGCTGTGCACGCAGCTACTTCCAACCTGATGTCGAGTGATAGCTCACAGGTAATAGGTAGGGGACACAGATAAATAACAATGCTGAGTAAGTGTTCCTACTCTTCAGAGCCTGTGTGCCACATTCAAGGGACTCAAACTTCTGCAGTGACTTCATGGAGGAGATATTTATAAGATTTCAGGGCATAGTTTCTGAGGAAAAAGGTCAATTTTTAATTTGGTTTGTAGAACTAAACCCAACTCTGTGTTGTCTACAAGAGAGGACCTACCACAAAGTGACTCCAAAATGTTAAAAATAGATGGACGAAGGTGTACCACACACAGGGAAACAATACAAAAATATAAGTAGCAATCCAGACATCAGACAAAATAGAATATAAGCCAAAAGAACTAAATATGGTGAAGAAAGTCACATTTGAGTGCTAAATGCTATGATTTACAGTCTGATATAACTCTTAGAAATATTCACATACCAAATAACATAGCAATTACCTTATGATGCAAAAAATACAGATTCAAGGAGACGTAGAAACACAATCCACTAATAGGATACATTCATATACCATTTTCAGCAAGACAGGTCAAATGAGCCCAAAAAAGTAAGGATATAGAATGCTTAAACAACATAATCAATAAGGAGACCTTATGGATAGGTATTGAAATTTAAGAAAAGTTATGTACTTCTGAAACATTCACAAAAAGTGATTATATGTTAGGTTATGAGGAAAACATAAGTAAGCTACATGATGTAGAAATATTACAAGAAACAGTTCTCTTCGCAATGCAATAAATTGAGAAAGTATACATGAGAACTAAAATCAAAAATGTCCTTTATTTACCCTGGATTTTGGAAACCTATAAACAAATCCCAGGCAACAGATCTAACAAACTGAAATAACAAAATTTCTTTAAAAAATAATCACAATACGACATTGCACATCAGAATCTATGGATACATTTAAAGCAATAATCAGGAGAAAATTCAGAGCACTAACCAATTATCAGTAAAAATGAAAGAATGAAAATTAATATTGATCTCAAAAAGTGGAAAAACAAAATCAACTTTAAGAAAGTAATCTCAAAGGAAGAACAAGGAAGGAAATCATGAATATAAATGAATAAATTAATGAAGTAGAATATATAAAAACAGTAGACTTAATTAATTTAAATTCTCAGTTTGAGGATAAAAACTAACAAGAATAGACAAAACACTTGCTAAATTGACTATGAAAAATCCAGAAAAAGCACAAATATAATATAAAAAATGACAGAGAAATAACCATTAAATAGAAGAAATTTTTAAAACCATAAGAAATATTTTGCAGACTTTTATGTAAGTAAAATTTGAAACTTAAATGAAATGGATAATTTCCTTGAGGACAGAAGATTATTAAATTTAATCCTACTATAAGTAGAAAGCTTAAACTGAGCATTTTCCTGAGGAAGAATATAAAAAGTTATTAAAAACTTATTCCTCAAAAATGAACCAAACCCAAATAATTTCACAGGGAAATTCTACTAAATCTTCAAAAACCAAATAGTTCCAATATGTTATAAATTATTCCAGAGCATTGAAAAGAAAAAAGAAAACGCTGCTTAATATATGTGTGTGTGTGTGTATAATTTGTTTGTTTGTTTTTTAATATTGATTTAATTTTTTTCCCTGTCTACCTCCCCCTCCCTCTTAATATTTTTAATGAAACAAACATAATAATAATACCTAAACCTGATCAACAGAATACACAAAATTGCAGAGTAATGCATTTATGGATAACAGTGTAAATAAGAAAAATTAAGAATATAATACACCATAATCCTGTGGGATTTAGGAATGCAAGATCGGTTCAATATTAGGAAAACCATTACTACCATATACCATATCAGCATATCTAACAAAAAAATATGGTTCTTTTTATATATGTTGACAAAACTCTTGACAAAATTTAACATATTCTTGATAAAAACACTCAAGAAAATAGAAATTAATAAATACTTCCTAACTTGAAAAAATATATATGCCTTAATCTTAAAAGCAGCACCTTACTGAATGGAGAAATACTAAAGGCCTTTACATTAACATCAGAAAAAAGGTAAGGACATTGGGCTGGAGCCTCAACTGTCCCCGAAGAGACTGCATTCGTCCTGGTCTGTTCTCCCTTGGCGCTCAGCCCTCTGTCCCCAAGCCAGGCTTCACCTCAGCCCCTGAGCAGCCTCCAATGTTTTTGCCTTGGGCCATGTCCCCATTATCCCGATTGTGTAGGGTCACATTTCCCTCACTGCGATGACCCCCATCTTCCTCCCACTTGAGCCTGACAGCTTCAGGCTCTTTTCTCAGTACAGAGTGTATTCTGAGGTTTGCTCAGGAAGGGAACAAGGGAATCCATGCATGCACTAAATGCCACAGGAGGGGCTGGCTGAACTAAGTGAAGTGCCATTTCTGGTTTACCTATTTTTTGTAACCACCATCCCACACGTCTGGACTGGTACTGTGCCAATGGAGGAGTCTTTGCTAGGGTTACCAGCACTTCCAGGGACGATGCCCCAAGAAGCAAGTCTCTTTGCCCCAGATGTCCTCACCAAACCTCTCTTTGCGGTCCTGCCATCACTCCTTTGTTCCTCACTCCAGGGGTTTAGACCTTGAGAAGGAATGCAGGGCAAAAATATTTCTCCCTTATTTTTCTCTCTTCTCTGAATTCCTAACCCCAGAGGTGGAAGAGCTTTTTACTTCCTAAATGCCTATGGAAGCATTACTAAGTCTTTCTCTTCCCTGCTTCTCCTACTTTCTTGATACAGTTTACCTCAACCCTGAAAAACAAGTCACATGACCTTGACTTCGTGACAAAGGGCTGTGGGAGTAAAAGAGTTGGAGGGGGAACTGGATTACTAAAATAAAAAATACTACAGGAATTACTTAAGAAATACCATCTCCATTTCACAAAGGGTCCATCTCAGCTTGAAACTGTGACTGAGGATCGGAGGTCTGGAAAAGGACAAGCAGACATGTGAGAGAGGGTCATGCTTCCTCAGACCTGAGGAGTGTTCAGTCCATGGTCCTTGATGAGAGCATCTACATTCAGTACGGAACAACTGTAATAGAGGCAGTTTCACAAAACAGATTACTGGTTACCCCGCCAAAAGAAAGACCAGCCGACACAACTGTGAATATTATGGTTATAGCAGAGAAGGTACACATTGTAAAGGTATTATTAATTTTACATAAAGTAATAAAAATAGGAATTTAGGAGAAAGATATGTTGGGAGATATATAAGAAGGATGATTACTTTCATGGGATGGAGCTAATCAATATGGTAGAATTAAAACCCATAATTAAAAGATTAGTAACTCTCACCATTAATTTTTTCATGACCCTTATCTTATTCGTAAAGGGATCTCATATAAACTAAAATTCCCTAATGCAAATGAAAATTTAACTAAACCTCAATGTGTCTCATATTTTCACCTTGGTTTCCTCTCTGTTGTATGTGAATAAAAATGAACTTGATGCTTTTTAAAGTTAAAAGCATTATTTATTACATTCATAAATTACTTCTCTGTTTATCATGTATATGAATATATGCAGAGAGGCAGATTGAACACATTCCCAAAAGTGCTAATGAATCTATTTCGGGCTGACTTTATAGGGTTTTTAAAATTATACTCTACTTTTTAATGCTTTATAATAAGCAAGCAAAATTTTTGGCAAAATTAAAAGGGCATATTGTATCAAGTGAAATTTTAAAATAACATTAGTTAACATTAGTTAAAATTAAAATATGATTTAATTAGATATCAAAACCAAAACTTTTGCTCTGCCAAAAACTCTGCAAAAAGGATAGGAGAACAAATTACAAGACTGGTAGAAAAAGATATTTCTAAATCACATATCTGACAAAACTTGCAGCTGAAGTTTAAAATATATAAGGTACCCTCAAATCTCAACAGTAAAAGTAATCCAATTGGTAAATGAGGAAAACGAACAGGCATTTCATCAAAGGAGATGGCAAATTAGTACATGAAAAGATGTTCAACGTCATTAGTCATTAGGGAAATGTAAAAATCAAAAAAAGATATTATGACACATCTGTCAGGATGGTTAAAATAAAAAATAGTGATAACATCTAATACTGCCGAGGATGCAGAGAAACTGGCTCACTCATCCGTTGCTATGGGAATATAAAATGGTATAGTAACTCTGGAAAAGAGTTTGGTAATTTCTTGTAAAACTAAACCAATAATTACACTGGAAATTATTTATTACAGATAAATGAAGACTTATGTTCACACAAAAACCTGTATATGAGTGTTTATAGCAACTTTATTTGTAATAGCGCAAGCTGGAAATAACCCAAATGTCCTTCAACAAATGGTTAAACAACCTAGAGTACATCCATGCCATGGAAATACTACTCAACAATAAAATGATTGTGCTATTGATATATGCAACAACTTGGATGGCTCTCAAAGGAATTATGCTGAGTGAAAAAAGTCCATATCAAGAGGTTACATGCTGTATGGTTCCATTTCTGCACAGTCTAAAATGGAGCACAGATTAGTGGCTGCCAGGGATTAGAAGGAAGTGGAGAGGTGGGTCTGGCTGGCTCTGAGGGGTCGCACACAGAGTCTTGTGGTGATCAAATGACTATCTTGATTGTAGTGGTGACTAACACAAGTCCACACATGGAGTAAGATTGCATAGAATTGTACAGACAAAAAAATGAGTACATTTAAAACTAGTAAAATCTGAGTGAACTCTGTGGGTTGTACAAATGCTGATTTCCTCATCTTGATATTGTATTGAAGTTATGTAAGACATTATCATTGGGGGAACTGGGTGAAGAGTACAGGAGACATCCCAGGACTTCTATTTTTTGCAACTTTCTGTAAATCTATAATTATTTCAAAATCAATTGTCTACAAATATATACAAATAAGCTATAGAAGCAGTGCATTTTTAACACATAGAAAGTATAACAAATGATGACATTACAATAGTCTGAAGAATCTCTGCAGCAAATAGAATCATTTCAAATTACATAAAGTGGAACTTGTTAGAAACACCAGAAGTGACCGATTAAGCCCCAATCAATTCATTAAGCAAGACTGGAACAAGTGTATTAGACAATGAAAATTCAAGTGTAAAAAAATAAGTCAGAATTTATTTGTATCGTGTCATTAATAAGCTTTATTTAATAGATGAGCATTTTTTAAATTGGTGTACTTTTGAGTACTACTATGAGAAAAGTAAATAGTTTCATGGTTAGATAAGGGTGAAAAATCCTATATATTCTATCTAGCTCTTTAGTTTCAGAATGCACTGTTTAAAATTGTTTAACCAGCATCTTCTAAAGGGATGTCTATGTGTCTAATCTTAATGCAACCTAAAAGTTACCAGAATATTTTCTTTTCCTGTTGGACTTCCTAGAACCATTTCATTAATGTGAAACTCCAGAAGTTGGTCAGAATTGTAAGTATTACTAACACTTGTTTTTTAATGAATTACAGAATGGAAGAAAGCAAGACAGGAATACAAACACAAAAAGTAGGATAAGCTAGAAGGATGGATGATGGATGGATGGATGGATGGATGGACGAACGAATGAACAGAAGGAAGAAAAAAAAGCAAGGGAAGCAAGGAGAGAGGAAGGGTGAGCTGTCTTTCTGCTACATTGCTCTCCATCATTAGCTAGCATGCCCATTTGTTTTGTCATAACACGAAGCTCAAGGAAGGACATGCTTAGTAGCTGTCCACCCCAGCTGATAAATGTATTATATACTTTTCTCACATTTTGAAAAGAAAACATTGTTAATGTTTCCCTATACAAATATTCCAAAAGATTTCACCGACAGTTTTGCTAATCAACCCATTTTGAATGTTGCTGAACTCCATAAGAAATAAAATAATAGAAAAAGTGAAATTGGATTTTGTTTTGAAGTTATAAAGACAGTTTGAATAATTCAAAAGGCTCACATCATTTTTACAATTGTATCAGGCAGGGAGGGCCTAGAACAGAACACATTAAAATACAGTATCATACAGCTGTATGCATTTCATGACTTTTAAGACCACAGAAGAATTATTTTGAGAGCTGCTGCTGTGTTTGAAAGCACAGAGCTAAGAAGTTTTGGTTCATATTTAAACTCATCATAAAGTTGTTGCCCAATGTTGAGCAAGTCAATTAACCTATGCAAACAGTTCACCTTCCTTGGTCTTGTAAAGAATGAATGAGAATCAACATGGATGCCTATTAAAAACTGTACTGTACTTGGCATTGTGCCAGAGCCAACATCTGTCAAGAATTATGCCAAGAATGATAAAGTGATTTATTAGATATGACTAACAAATAGATAAGAATCATAAATAGATAATAAATAATAACAAATATTGCCTACGATTCTTTTATTTTTTTGACAAATCATCTGGATCACTTTTTTTTTTTTAATTTTTGTGCTACTATGAGTGAATAATTCATAGCCTGGACAGGGAGACTAATACATTAATAAACATTAACAAAACATTAATAAATAACTACGATTGATAAAAGTGTAATAAAAAATATGAAATACTTATCTTGAAGAAGTATAAAAGGTAACAGTAGCCAAAGTATAAATAATAAGAAATTAGGAAATTATAATTTTTTAACTGTAAGATTATTATGAGATATGACTCCTATGTTTTGCAAATTAGAAAATTAAAAATCAAAAATTTTCCTTAAGCTTTTTCACGCATTATGTATAATACTCAAAGCCTTCTCTCAATTTATTGATAGTCTAGCTAAACCAAAAACTCAACTTTATTATTATCATTATGTTTTTGCCATATTCTCATTAAGGTTTTTATTTTTATATAGAAATTATATTCACTGTGTCCTAGTACTTTTTCTATAACTCTGCTTTAAGGTTCTCTCATTCCGTGTTGCGGAGAGTTTAGCTCGGCTACTTGGTGGTGTTGCTGCCTTTGCATCCATTTTGGGAACAATAGAGATTTGACATTATCGTGTTTTTATTTATATGATCTGTGCCCTTAAACAATCAGATTATTCCTCAGAGACAAAAATCAGCCCGTGGTCATTCTTTCCAAGGCACCCTGAGAGTTCTACTGCTTCCCCTTCATTTTTCTTACCATCTGTGGAATTCTGCCACTCGCCTTTAGCTCTAGAGCTCTGGAAAGGTTTCCTGGCCTAAGTAACTGGTTTCCTCTACATTTTTTCTGAAACTTGCTAAGCATCACAGAATTCCAGATTGCCTCAAGGCATGCAGCCTACTGACTGTAAGAGAGAAAGCCCCAGTTAGAGCACAGATTCTGCATTTATGTGATCCGTGTCATAATTCCAGCTCTTCTACTTACCAGATTGACAGTCTTGGGAAAACTGTTCTCTGACCCTTAGTTTCCTCAAGGTAAAATAGAGATAATAATACCACCTAATTCTCAGAGTTGTTGCAATGTATTAACTCCATCGACTTAATAAGAGTACCCTTAATTCCTCTAATTAATAATTAAATCATAATAGCCTTGATGAAATGCATTGAAAGCCCTTAGAGTACCTGGTACGTTGCAGCCTCTCAACAAATGTGAGATACAGTTGCCAGGACAAAGTTGCAAGCATTATGTTAAGACTTAAGATCAGCCATTTCTTCATTATCTCACCTATAATTTTAATTTTGGTTTTCTTACAGAATACTAATACATTAAAAAATGCATTCTATGTGTCAAATATTTTACAGATATTTAAAAATGTTAAATGTTCAAGTTTGTAAGTGTAGAAGATAAAATTAGAGAACTTTAGAACAAAATCAGACCATTTTTATTATCTTTCCACAATTCCATGCTGGTTCTAAGATTTAATTCAGCTCAGTTAAACATTCATTTAAGATACATAATGTGGTGACCTTATATCAACTCATTAATTATATTACAAATAATTAGCTTCGATATCAACATTGCAAGCTGAGTGGGGAAAGGTAGCTTTGGGAATCCCTGCTTTTGTTCTGTAAAAACAGTGAAACAGCAGGCTTAGCTACATTTGAGACGAATGCAAATACAAATTCCATATGTTTTACTATGGCAACATAAAACAAGGAGAGCACATTCTGCAGACACCAAATTAAAATCTGTCTTGTTCCTCAAAGCCTTGGTCTCACCTACTACACACATGTAATCTTAGCTTTCTCCCACCGCCCATCCCAGAAGAGTTATTTTGCCACATGTATGAAGCCTGAAAGCACAGGCTTTATAGCATCCTTATCCCGGTTCTACACATCAAGCCCCTAGTTCTTGTTTGTCCAGGCCCTCTACTTACCAGATTGACAGTCTTGGGAAAAAATGAGCACATGGCTCATTGCTGTGTGCATGTATGTTGTGCGGGTTGGGCACACAGCTGCCTGCCATGGCTGTAAGCCCTCATGCTCCCCAGTGGTATTGATGGCAGTCACCAATGTCCCTGCTCCTTCCTGACACGTGTATGGCTATATTTTCAGTATACATGATTACAGTAAATGCAGCAGTAGCTACCAAGACCAAGAAAATACTTTACTCATGTAACAAATTACACCTGTCGTTCATTACAGCAGTTAAAACCTAGACAAGTGTCTGTCATGGAGCTTACATTCTGACAGGGTGTAAATAACCAAATATTTAATATGTCAGGTGGTGTCACAGAGTATGAGGAAACCAGGGTGGTGAAAGAGACATGCAGATTTTGTGTTCAGGCAAGATTATCAATGAAGGAGCATTCCAGCAGACTTGGATGAGGTGAAAGTGAGCCACGTGTGCCCAGCAGAGGGCAGCCAAGTGCAAATTCTTGGAGGCTGCAGTTAGCTTGGGTTGTTGGAAGGAAATCAGTGAGGCCAACATGGCCGGAGAAGGGTGCATAAGAAGGCGGGAGAGGAGGCCGCATCACGCTGGACACCATGGGCCAAGGAGAGAACTTTAGACTACCTGCAGTGAAATAGAAGTCCCTAGGAACCACGCTTTGAATAGACAAGTGACATGTGGATTTAAGTTTTAAAAGAATCTTTCTGGCAGTTATATGAAAAATAGATTATTAGAGACCAAGGATAGAAGCAAGGACTCCCAGTTCATTACATTTACATCTCCATGGCCTTCTACGTTAGGTCTCTGTGAAAGCATCAGTCTATTTGCATGTGGCTCATTCACCAGGTTTATGGAATGCTTCTGGGCCAGGCATCGTGCTATATACTAGGGCCATAACGGTGATCCAAGCACAGTTCCTGCCATCTAAGGACTTAAAAATTTAATGGAAGAAGCTGATACAAAAATCCATGGTACACAGAATATAGGTGCTATAATAAAAGGTTTTACCAAATATTATTAGAGGAATAATCATTTGTTATTTTTCCTTTCTATTATAATAATTCCTATCATTACCCGTTTGAGGTAAAGAAGAAAACGGGTGCTATGCAACGGATCTGTCCAGAAGGAAAGAAGAGAAGATTCCAGCAAATCCCCCAGTGCATATGGAATGCAGCTACGTACTTTAAATGAACAGATTTGTCCATATTTGAAGGTTAATATAGAAGAGATGAAAAAAAATAGAGATATAAAGGAAAGAAAACAATGCCAAAGGCCTTGAGACAGAGCAGAACTGCGTCGTCTGCTTTCCTGAGGGAGCCAGAGGAAGGTTTACAAAATGGTTTATGTTCTCAAAGATCCTGGAGACCTTCATGAAATAAGAGCAAGCCCCACTGAAAATACAGACTGAGATGAACAGACAACAGGCGGTTTCCTTAAATTATATCCCGCCCGCTTACAAGAGTATATGCATCTTCGCAAGACTTCATCGATCACGAGTCACTGTGGACCAGTGAAGCACTCCACAGCCACCAGAGAGGACGAAGCACAAGAAAGGTGGGGCCCACAGCAGTGGCATTGCTGCAGGTGTGTTTATGATGTGGAAATTTGAAAATAAAGAGATAAAGAAAGACGTCAGATAACTGCTGTAAAGATGAAAACTGGCTTGGAAAAAAAATGTCTATTTGACAAAATTGAACACAAGGTCAAAGTATTAAATATGAGGATAAATGCTTTATATTGATAAAAGATACATTTCATCAAGAAGTCAATAAACAAGGACTGAACAACAGACCATTGAAATATATAAAGCAAATATTTTCAAATATAGAAAGAGAAACTGGCAAGACCAGAACCAAGGAAGGAAAAAATCTCAGAAAGTGGCAAGTCAAACAAACAAACAAACAAAACTATTTTAAAAAATTGAATATCACGGATATCCAACTTGATATGATATATATAGAATTGTGTACCAAACAAATTGAAAATATACATTCTTTTCAAACACCAGGGAACATTTGTACTTAGCCAGATGTTCAATTACCAAAAAATTCTTTAAAAACCCCAAAGCAGAAATTACACAGCCCAAATTCTGATTACAATGTCAAAACAAAACAAAAAACAAAACACAGAAAACAACCAAAGGCTATCTCCAAAGAAACTCTCCTCTCAGAAATGTTAAATCACTCTTCTAAATAACTCAAGATAAATAAAAACTCAAAATTAAAGGCTATTCAGAAATGAATGAGAATAAAATACCATATAGTGAAACACAGAATTTGGACAAAGCATTAATCAAGAAAATTGACTATGAAGCATTTATTAGAAATTGAGGAAAATGGGAAATAAATGAACAAAGGAGTCAATTTAACAGAGTAGAAAAAAAGTAGGTACATTAACTCCCTAGGGGTACAGGGCATGAGCTGTGGAACCAGACTGCCTGGGATAGAAGCCTGTCTCTACCTTTATTCATCTTGGTCCTCAGTTGAGTTCTTTGACCTTTACATGCCGTCTCGTCAGCAAACCAGGGATCTCTCAGCTTTGTGAAAGGATTAAGTGAGATAGAACAGGTACAATTCTTGGGACAGTATCCGACACATAGTAAGCATCAAGGAAATATAAGCTTTTTAAAGAGGAGGAAAATATAACCCATTTTCTAGTGGTAGAGGTAGAACAAGATCATGTTTGATTTTCTATAAACAAGGGCCGTTTACCTCCAAGTGTTCTGGGCTCTGGTGCACATCGATGTTGGAGCAGTCCTATACAACTCTTTCAGAGGATACGCAATGAATATATAACTTCCACCTCTTTCTATGAGAGCTGTATAACCTTGATTGCAGAACTTGAACGGGACATTACAAGAAAAAAAAGTTAGGCTTATCTCTTGTATGAGGATACGTATAAAACTCCTTAGAAAATATTTTGTGAACCCAATCCAGTTATGTAAAATGGAAAATATAAGTGACCAAGGTGAAATTATTCTAGAAACAAAAAGTCAGGTTACCAATGAGGAAATAAATCCAATTCATAAAGGAGAAAATTAAATAGAATAAATTGGAATAAAATAAAGGTGAAAATTCATAGGACCATTTCAATCAATGCAGAAAAACATTTGAAAAAAATTCAACTTTGGTAAAAAAACTAAGCAACTAGAAAATGAAGGAAGTTTCTTTAGTCTAAAAGCATGATGAAGAACCACATGTACAATGGTGAGCTATTTGAACACTTCTATCTGAAATTGGGAAACAAATTGGGATGCTGCTGTCTCCCTTTCCATTCACCATAGTATTGGTGATCTTAGCCAGTGCAATAAAACAAGAAAAGCAAATCAGGTACAACAATTAGAAATGCAGGAATCTGATTGTCATTTTCTGTAGGTAATATTAGGTACATAAAAGTCCAAAATCTATAAAAATTAAAATTAGAGTTTAATAAGGTTATTTTATATAAGGCAGATATATAAAACTAAATTTCTATATATCCAAAACCAAAAAATTTTAAAAACTTAAAAATAATTTGAAATTTAATAAAATGTACAAAATTTCTACACAAAGTTATAGGACACTGAAAGAAATTCAAAAATGATGTTGAAGAATAGAAGATATACCATACTCATAGATTAGAAGAAGCAACACTGTAAAGGTGTTAATTCTCCCCCAATTGATTTACGGATTCAATGAATTATAATTTGCAATCCCAATAAGATCCTTTGTAAAATTGGCAGCTGGTTCTAAAATTTATATGGGAATGTAAAGGAACAAAAGTAGCCATAAGAGAAGTCGACAGGGGGACAGACTTGCTATAGTGAATATTAAGATTTAAACTACAGTAATTAAGCAGGATGATACTAGACAGTATTAGGCAGACCAATAGGACAGAAGTGAAAGCCCTCAGGTAAACCCACGTGTGGACACTTGGTTTATGACAAAGATGGTGCTGTAGAGCACTGTGTGTGGTTTCCTTGATAAACAGCATTGGAGAATTCTTTATATGCATATTAGAAACATGAAGTAATCTTTAATTCACATCTCACCGTTAGATTGAACAATGTGAAAGTAGATATGACCTTATCAAAAGAAGTTTTCATGGAGTAATCGGGTTTAAAATCTGATTAATGCAGATTCAAAAGAAAATGGTCGAAGAGGAAAATTGCGATAGAAAATGCAGACAACTCCTAGTTTTATTGTAAGAGCAAATAACTATGAGTGACAAAAGTGGAATCAAGAGACTTTTTTTTTGATGGCAGAGATAGTATATTCATAAGCTGATGGGAGTTACCCAAAAGAGCTGGTAGAGAAAGAGGGGAATCAGGGAAGAGGTAGTATTATAGTGAATAAGGAACTGAATTTTAGGGGACTGTCCCATGGGTCAGTGGATGACAGTAATAATGAGGATTAGTGTATGATACATACTGATAACATGAGAATGAAACCTGGGGTATTTTAATGAGAAATCCCATCCCTAGGCCCAGTGACACAAGGGCTATGGAAGGAAAAGAGTCACCCTCGTCAGGCATCCTTATCAAAAAAATGGCTGCTGCTTACGGCAGAAAATAAACAGTTTAAAGAGGAGTTGAGGACAAGGATATTGGTGGCAATGAACTCAGAACTCCAGTGGGCAGAGTCCGACAGGTTTCAGGAAGGGGCAGTGTGGGAAGTGGGAACAAGGCATGTGCAGGAGTGATGAGGCTGAGTGTGGGAAATAAAGAGTGACCCGGAAATCCTGGCATTTCTAAAACAAGCAGGATAAAAGACAATTAAGGTCATCCTGGGGGAGTCAAGGCAGATAACCTACCAGAGGAGAAAACTGAAAGTTCTACCTAGTTAGTGTACCCAGTTCCAAGTTCAGGATTTCCGCACCATGGAAGCTCCTCTCCACCAGCTGTGAATGTGGCCTCTTGTAGTACAGGAAGCTATGCACTAACCAGGCACAGTATCTGTCCAGCCTGACACAGGCATCAGTGCACAGCAAAGGCATTTGGGGAAAGGGAAGAACAGGAAATTCACAGCAGCCACTCGTCCATAGATTTATTATTAATTCTATAAGAAGCGCATGGTCCTCCAAGTTATGGCAAACGATAATTTTACAAATGTCCAGCCTCTGTTAAACATGGACTTCTATCTTTCCAGCCTTCAACGTCAGTTTCCTTACCAACTTCTGCCTAGCCACTAAGACAATATCTCATAGTCTGGGCTTTCTTACAGCGGCACCCTGCTTTAAGGTCCTCATTTCTATATATGTTCAATCATTACTAGTTGCCATAACAAACGCCAGAATTTCAGTGAATTAAACCTGTGAAAATGTTTTCTTGCTTGGGTAACAATCCCGTATTTTCCTGGCTGAAACGCAGGTCCAGGGAGTTCATTCGCACAGAGGCCTTTCAGCGCACGGCTCTGCCATCTCTACCGCTGGGGCTCAGGGCTCCTGCCTGGGGCCGGGGCCCTCTCGGTGTTGCTCAGCAAGGAGAGACAAGGGGACGAATGAGCACCTGTGGGAGGTACGCGGGTCACGCCTGGAGCCCATGCGTATCACCTACGGTCACAATGTGCTGACAGAACCCCGTCAATGACCGCACCACGCCAAGGGAGGCCCCCAAATGCAGTCTTGTTTCTACCGGAAGAAGAGGGGAAAGGGCTGCCTATGAGGTACTAGTCTCTGTCACGCTAGCAATGTATATTTTGGAAAATAACATAAGTGGGACTTGTCGTTCCACCTACAGATATTAAAACAGTGAGTAAAGAGATACACCTAGAGACAGGCGGATCATCTAATTTATTGTTCAAAACTGGGATAATTTTGACAGTGAAAAAGTGCCTAAAATAATTCAAATTATATAATTTTGATATAGTTACATATTGACCAACAAACCGGATTATTGTTCTATTGAAAACCTTTAAAATATTTTAAAAGCATTATTAAGTTATTGTAAACAATAAATTGCTTCCTAAAATTAAAAAAATTATTCTAAAGAAAACATTTTAAAAACTTCTTTATATTGATTATCTGAGCCTTAAGAAATAACAAGCAGAAAAATCACTCTTCCTACATATCACATAAATAAATTTCTTAATATCAGCATCTATTATAATGTAACTAGTTTTCCTGAAAATGTTATTCATCCAATGCAATCTAATTTTTAACATTTTTATAAAATTGCTTGTATTCTTTTCTAAATTGTCTTTTTTTAGTAAGTATATTTAAAATTGTTGCCCTGCCAACTGGCTTTTCTATGTAGACTATAATTTTTAAATTTAGAATATAACATCTACAAGTGCTGAGGTACCCATTAACTCAGAGCAAATTCTGCTAAGTAGAAAATATTCTCAAGTTTAGTTTTTAGATTGAAATATATGCATATTTCAGTTCACATTTTTTATAGATACTGCCTGTTTTGCTTTCACTCAGAAAACCTTTTTTCAATAATTGTGTTTTACAGTGTAAAACAAAACTCATGTAACTTATCACTACTTATGAATCTCCTAAGTGTTTCTCAGATTTAATTCGATTTCAGTAAAATGCAGTTATAGAAAGCAAGACTAAACAAGAATAAATCGCAGTGAAGAATGCGATTATCTCATAAGAACAAGAGTGCCAAAAGAAGATTTTTCACTCAAATAGAAAAATTCTAAAACGCCATTGAAGAACTTTAAAATTATATCCTTTTTAACTTTTGAAGACTCTTCATTTAATTTATTCATTTTCTCCTTTCTTGTTAGGTATAAAATACAATGTGTTCCTGTTTGCAAGCATTGTTTTTAATAATCACAGTTGGTTTAAACTTCCAAAGCATTTCAGTATTTTGAATAGATATTCCCAATTAATTTTGAATAAAATGCAACCAATGTTTTGACATCATGCTTTTCCAGGTCACTCTTAAGGCTTGCCTGGTCAAGGGATGTCTAGACATACCTTGGTGAATAGGAGTCCTCTTTGCCCTGCCTACGAGCCCCTTGCCTATCCTTCCCACTGTGGCTGTGTGTGGAAAGCAGGGGCATTATCCACACCAATGAGACAATATTACAGGATTGGAGCGGTAATTGCCAAAAGTGTTCAAAAGGAGACATGCTTGGAAAATGTGGTGTTCTATGTGCATAATCTAAAACTCCAAACAGTAAATTTAGATGACCAGAAAATACATTATCATTTACAGTTTCCTCCACACCCTGGGAGAGATTTGCATGAAGCACAGTAGCCACCCTTGAGAGAGTCAGTGGAGTCCAGTTTTCATGGCAGCAGCATGAGGGATCACACAACATTGTGAAAATGATGTAGCCGGCATTAAAGACATGGTATTAGGGAACCGTAATATCATTTCGCCAAAAGCAGGTTCCAAAGCCTTTGGCAGTGAAGTCATCCTCAGTGAGCCTCAAATAAGATGGCAGTCCTGATTGACATCTTAATTTCAACGTCGTGACACCCTGAGCAGAGGACCCGCCTCAGCTGTGCCCAGACTCCTGACCTGGAAACAGTGAGATGATACATGTGTGTTGTTTCAAGCTGCTACGTTTGCGGTAATTTCTTATATGGCAATAGAAAACTAGGAGTTATCCCATGCTGCAATCTCCTTGCCTCTCTAATCTTTATGTAATATTGCACTAAAATCTAATATTTCAATTTTTGTTTATTAATTCACTTCTTTCTATCTCTATTGTTATTTCTTAGCCCACATCATTACCACTTCTCATCTGGATTAAGTTATTATAACTGATCTTACCATGTTTAGTCTTCCTTTCTATAACCCCATTCCTACATTGAAGACTGATTTAAAAAATCTAATCATGTCATTCTCTGCTTAAAATCTTTCAATTTCTTCTCACCAAAACTCCTCTTTAGTGAAAACTTATGTGCAAGGCATGGATAAAACCTTTATGCATAGAATTCTAGTTAATCCTGACAATTTCAGGACGTAGGTACTATTATCTTAATTTTCAAAAGAAAGGACCAAGACTTACAGAAATGTCATAATTCGACCCAGGGTTACACAGTTATTGAGGGTAGCCAACTCTGACATATTTTAGTGTTTTTAGACATACACACCTCTCAACTGCCAGAATGTTCACTTTGCCCAGAAAATCTCAGCCCTTTGCACCCACCCTCCCCTCACTTTATCCTCTGGAACTCTGATTAAAGCTTCTTTCTCCAAAATGCCTTCTGTGAACTTCAGTGTATTAGGTCTCCCTGCCACGTAATTTCCTTTCTAAACTTCCTAAACTATCTCCATGTAGTCTCGCGATCAGGTGATCTCAAAGTCCCTGTAAGCTCTAAAAATGACTATGATTTCACCAAGTTTAGAGCAGTTTCTTATTACAAGAAACTGTATTTCTGTATTTTTTTTCAAAATTTCCATTAAATTCTTGATAATTCAGTGCTTGTCATTTTTTTTATTATTATTATTGAAGATGCCACCTATATAATGGTGTTCTAAAAAGGTTCATCCTTAGGATGATGTGAATAAACATCTGGAAATACAAATAAAAACATCTTTGGGGTATTCTGCACAGAAAAGAATGATAAACTGCCTGTCTGGCAACAGCATCATGTCATTTCCTCAAGCTAAACTGTACAGTCATTTTTCCTGACCCAAATAGATTTGGCTAATATTCTCATTAGAAGGTTAGACAGCCAAAGAGCCCTTGCCTCGTCACTCTCATAAACAGTATTATTCCACTTTGATAGATGTGTCGTCCGTGGCATATCTTAGAACCATTTGGGAACCATGCAATAAAAAAAAAAACGATAAAGATGAAAGTTGTTAAAGTTACTTTCAAAGTCATAGTTAGACTAATGCATCTTCAGTAAGAACAGGTCATACATTAAAACCAGCCTTTTAACAATCTGTTAATTTTTTCATAGAGAAAATTACTAAGAAAAAACTATGCACAATCTTTATAAATGTTGCTATTTATATGGCAAAAATACAGGTCAGGAGGTAGATAGAAAGGCATGAAAGATGTGATATTATAGATACAGTGCCATAGGATATTTCTTTGGTGTATTTATACACACTCAAGTGTGTCAAACATCTGTTTTAACACCACAACCCAGGCAACTTTTTGATAGCATGCTCTAGAGTGGTTTAGCATTTGCTCTGTATTAAAACAGATGCAAAAAAAAAAATAACCCAAAAAACAAACAAAAAAATAAAAATATATTAAATAATTTATTCGATTGTACTTATAGAAAAAAGAGAAGAAAATAGTATAGACTGAAATCACATAGAAATGCAATATAATACTTAAAGTCATGTGGTTCACATTGCTATTTGGCATGAGATTTTTTTAAAAAATTTTTTGAAATACACTGAAAATCACATTAAGTCTGTTTGGGCTGCAAATCAAACCTCAGATTTAACTAAGGGAGTTTTCATAGATACCAAGAATAGAAATGCACATGGGGCAGGGATAAGGAGCCCAGGGCACTAAGTGCCATCACAACTATGTTTGTGCATCTAGGGCTAGCTTCTCCCAGTGCATCAACTTCATTCTTTCCTTGCTTCCAGATGACTTTCTACATATGGTGAAAACATGAACTTTTAATAACTCCAAAGTTTTATATCCCATGACCTCAATTGCCTGAGAGACAGTTTCCCACAGTCTCTGGTCCCAAGTCTAAAAATTGCTCAAGATACATTTTGGGTCAAGAGCTACATCTGGCTCCATCGGATGTGATCATGTAAAAAAACAAAGAACAAAAAAAACAAAAAAAAAAAACCCCAAAAACTCTCCTGTGAGTAAAAAGACGGGGAGGGTGATATTCATAGAAGCCTGATTCGGGGAAATTCAGATAATGAATATCTACTCTACTAATCATGGGAAAAGTATTACACTGTTTATGAAAGTAATAGAATTCCCTAGTAAAAAAATAAAATAAAATAAAATAAATGTGGAGAGCGAGCTCAGCAAGCTGGTGGAATAGGAAGTCCCAACCCTACTTCCCCCACAGAAACACTGACTTAATGATGATATGTGGACAAACATTTTGGCATTTAAATAATCCCAAAAGCCAGCTAAGAAGTTGCAGTACTCTAGGAGAGCCTAAAGCTGAGAACAGCTTCACTGAGATGGGTTCACTTGACTCACTTCGGCTCCTCCCCGAAGAGGGCACAGCACAACACAGGGACTCAATAACCGGTTCGCTACTTCTCCCTCTGACAGAAAGAGAAGAGTAGGACATGACTGCATCCAGTGTTCTGGCTTTTCAAAGGGCTACTGAGTCCCCAGTTTCTGTCTCACTTCATTCGAAGCACTGATAGGACGAGCATAGTTTGGATGCCCAGGAGCCACTGAAAACAAAGGAGGATAATGAGTGGCTTGCTGTGGCTGGCACACCCTAACATGAGTGGGAGGAGATGCTCAGCTCAAAGCTTCTCCCTTGGGAGCACGGAAGGGAAGTGGTACATGTGTCCAGTGTTCCAGCTTTTCTGATGGTCGCCTGAGGACCTGGTATCTGGTCTTGCCTGCTTTGGCACAGTGATGGGAAGCCTGCATGTTTTGGATGCCTGGTGGTCCAGAGTTAGGTGAATACCACTGTAGAGCCAGAGAACTTGCAGTATCACACAGACACCAGATAGAGCAAGGGCTTATGGGCTCCTGATCAAACAAACAAACAAACAAATAAAAAATGCCTGTCTAATTGAGAAATTTCATGCACAGGCCCAGAGAAGTCACATCATTCTCAGAAATGTTTGAAATGCCCCTAAAATCCTTAGTTTTCTGTTTAATAAGTGTTTCCCTGCATGAAGCCAATCCGTAAGGACTGGAAGAGGTGGCCAGTTTTTCAAATGTGCATATTCTAACACAAAATTTTGAGACATATGAAGAAACAAGGCCAAAAAAGGGGGTGGAAGGGAACAAAATAAAACTTCAGAAACTGATCCCAAAGAATCAGAGGTATACAAATTACCTAAAAAAGAACTCAAAAAAATAATCATCATAAAGATGCTCTCTGAACTTAAGAAAATGATGCATGAATAAATTGAAGCTATCAACAAAGAGATAAAAAATATAAAAAAGAACCAAATGGAAATTCTGGAAATGAGGAATATAATAAAATACTTCAAAATGAAGGAGAATTAAAGACTTTCCCAGATTTAAAAAAAAAAATGAGAGCATTAAGCACCAATAGACCTGTATTAAAAGAAATGCTAAAGGAAGTCCTTTAAGCTGGAATGCAAGGACGCTAAATAGCAACATGAAAATGTATGAAAATATAAAACCTACTGGTAAAGGTAAATGTATAGACAATTATGGATTATTGGAATAGTGTAACAGTGGTGCACAAATAATTTTTAATTCTAGTATGGAAGTTAAAAGATAAAAGTGTAAAGATACCTATAAAATATTCTAATAAATACACGATACAAACAGATGTAATTTATGACATCAGTAACAGTGCAGGGAGAGAGAAAAGTGTAGATTATGTGATTGACGTTGTCATCAGCTTCAAACAGATTGTTATAAGATGTTTTACATAAGCCCCTTGGTGACCATGAAGTAAATATCTATAGAAGATACAAATAAGAAAATGAAAAAGAAATCAAAGCATATCACTACAAAAAAATAATCAGAATAATCAGAAAGCAAGACAGGAAGAGAGGAAAAGATGGACAAGAAAGCTATGAGCAGAAAATGATTAACAAAATGGCAATAGTAGGTTCTTCCCTCTTAATAATTACATAAAGGTAAACGAATTAAACTCTCAAATTAGAAGGGTGGTTCAATGGATTAAAAAAACAAGATTCAGCTATAAGCTATCTACAAGAGACTCACTTTAGATTTAAAGACCACATAAGTTCAAAGAGAAAGGATAGACAAAGATATTTTGTGCAAATGGTAATCAAAAGAAAATGGGTATTTATACTTATATCAGACAAAATAGACTTTAAGTCAAAAATTGTCACAAGAGACAAAGGACATTATATCCACAAGAGACATAATGATAAAAGGGTCAATACTGCAGGAAGAGAAAACAATTATAAATACATGCATCCATATAACATGCAGATTTTGACAGAACTGAAAGGTAAAAAAGATAGCAACATAATAATAATAATAGAAAAATTTAACATCCCACTTTCAATAATGGATAGAAAATCCAGAAAGAATATCAGTAAGAAAACAGAGGACTTAACACTGTAAACCAAATTGACCTGACATACATGGCAAAATACACATTCTTCCCAAGTGCACATGGTACATTCTCCAATATAAATGAAAACTAGGCCACGAATCAAGTCTAACAAAGTCAAGGTTGAAATCATACCAAATATTTTTTCTTACCACAACGAATGAAACTAGAAATTAAGGGCTGGAAAAAAGCTGGAAAATTCATAAATATGTGGAAGTTAAATGACACTCTTTTGGACAACTAATTTGTCAAATAATAAACTAAAAGAAAAATTAGAAAATATTTTGAGACAAATGAAAAAATACATGACAAAAAATAAATAGATAAACAAACAAACAACATACTAAAACTATGGGATGCGACAAAAGCAGTATTATCAGGAAAAATTATAATGATAAAGCAAACATTAAAAAACTAGAAAGATTTCAAAAAAAAACAGCCTAATTGTATACTCCAAAAAAATAAAAGGAACAATCTAAGGCCACAGTAGCAAAAAAAAAAACCTAAGATTAGGGCAGAAATAAATGAAATAGAGAATATGAAAACAACAGGAAAAAAAAGGAATTAAGAGCTGGTTTTCTGTAAAGATGAACAAAATTGACAAACCTTTTTAGCCAGATTAAATAGAGAGAAAACTGAAAACAGAAATGAAAATCAGAAAATCATGCAGATTATATGATCTTGTAGTAGAAAACTCTGAAGACTCCAGCAAAAAGCTGTTAGAATTAATAAACAAATTCATCAAAGTTTCAGGATAGAAAGTTAATGTGCAGAAATCAGTTGCAATACTACACAGTAATAATAAATAATCTGACAAGAAAATTAAGAAAGCAGTCCCATTTACAACAGCATGGACAATATGAAAATACTTAGGAATAAATTTAACCAAGGAAGCGAATGACTTGCACACTGAAAACAACAAAACAGTATTGAAAAAAACTAAAGAAGATAAATAAATGAAAGACATCCTGCGTTCATATTCATGGATTAGAACACTGTATATGGTTAAAATGTCTTCACTAACTAAAATGATCTACAAATTCAATGCAAACTCTATCAAAATCACAGAATTTTTAACAGAAGTAGAAAAAAATTCTATGATTCATATGAATCAAAGGACTCTGAATAATCAAAAATGATATTGAGAGAAAAGAATAATTCTGGGGCCTCACACTTCCTGTTTTCAAAATATATTACAAAACTACAGTATTCAAACAGCATGATAATGGCATAAAAACAGACATACAGACCAATGGAACAGAATTGAGACACAGAAATGAACCCACACACATACTGTTAAATGATCTTCAACAAAGTCATGAAGACCATACAATGGGTAAAAGATGGTTTCTTTAACAAACCATGTTGGAAAACTAGATGCCAACATGCAAAAGAATAAAATCGGACCCTTTTCTTACACTGTACACAAAAATAAACTCAAAACGTATTAAAGACCAGAAAATATAAAACTCTTAGAAGAAAATATAGAAGAAAAGCTTCATAACACTTGTCCAGCAATGATTTCTTGGCTATGACGCCAAAAGAACAGCAACAAGAGTAAAAATGAACAAGTGGAACTACGTCGAACTAAAAAGCTTCTGCATAGGAAAGAAAACAATCAACAGAGTAAAAAGGCAACCTCTGGAATGGGAGAAATATTTGCAAGTCATATATCGGATAAGGGGTTAATCTCCAAATTATATATTAAAAACTCCTATAATTCAATAGAACCCCCTCCAAAAAAAAAAAAACTAATTTTAAAACAGGCAAAGGTGTCGAATAGACATTTATCCAAAGAAGACATACAGATGGCCAACAAATTTATGAAAAGGTGCTCAACGTCTCTAAGCATCAGGGAAATGCAAATCAAAACCCACAATGAGATGTCTCTTCACACTTCTTAAGATGGCTATTATCAAAAAGACAAGAGATAACAAATGTGGCCAGGATGTGGAGAAAATGGAACACTTATACACTGTTAGTGGGAATATAAAATTGTACAGCTACTATAGAAAACAGTAAGGAGTTCCTTCAAAAAAATTAAAAACAGAACCACCATATGATGCAGCAATCCCATTTCTAGCTGTACACTAGAAGAATGGAAAGGAAGGTCTTGAAGAGATGTTTGCCCTCCAGTGTTCACTGCAGCTTGATTCTCTGTAGCCAAGCGATGAAAACAGCCCAATGTCCACTGATGGATGAATAAAGAAAACGTGGTATAGACATACAATGGAATATTAATCAATCACAAAAAATAAGGAAGTCCTACGGTATGCTCCAACATTGATGAGGCTTGAGGACATTACGCTCAATGAAATAACCAGTCACAAAAAGAGAAATATCGTGTGATTCCACTTATGTTTGGCATCTAAAGTAGTCAAACTCATAGGAAGGGAAAGTAGAATGACAGTTGCCAGGAGCTGGAAGAAAAAGAAAATAGGGAGTTGGTGTTCAGTGGTATGGACTTTTGATCATGCGAGATGGAAAAGTTCTAGGAACCCACCATATAGCATTGTGCTTCTAGTTAACAATTAAAATTTGTTAAGAGGGTAGATCACATGTTATGTTTTTTTTAATCAAAATAAAAACAATTAAAAACATAGCTAAAGTTTGCTAAAAATTAAAGTATGTACATCATCATGCCCTATCAAAACTCTGTGCTAGGAAATTAAAAATACAATCACTATAATTCCTTGCATTTTTATATATTAGTCTCCTAC
Organism: Eonycteris spelaea; assembly: GCA_003508835.1. NCBI lineage: Eukaryota > Metazoa > Chordata > Mammalia > Chiroptera > Pteropodidae > Eonycteris > Eonycteris spelaea. The sequence goes on along the minus strand of PUFA01000648.1, from coordinate 19,220 downwards.
CTTTTATTAAGAGATTTGCCATCTCATTTAATAAATTAAAAATTTAGAAAAGGTTTAACTAAGTTGCATTTTATAGATAAGGAAATTGAGTCTCAGATGGGTGACATAAATTTGCCAAGAATATGCAGCCTGTTGCAGGTGGGGCACAGATTAAACATGGTTTTCTTGATTCCAAATCCTGAAAACTGATAAACAAAACACAGTACACTGTGGATCCAGATCTTTAAAAAATATATACTCCTAACAAAAGTCGTTTTTCATCCTACCATATCTTAAGAATTCTTCACAGCAATAAAAGTTAGTACCAATGTTCCTCTTCATTGTTAGCAAGATAATATCTCCTATTTTAGTCTGATTTATGGTTTCTGAGAATGAATTCCTTTCCCTTCTACATTATGTTGGGATACATTACTCCAAGCAGTCTTTGCATAAACACATCAAGAGCCAATTTGGCTGGTGTGGATCTGGCCAGTGTGGAAAACTGTTACGCTGATTACAACAGAAACACCTGCTACAGCCCTCAATGATGAGCCCGAAATTAAGATGGTTGGAAACTTGCCTCTGGTGAAATCCAACAGGAGGAATGTTCCAAATGAATCCAGTTGGGAAGAATGGCAGCTGGTCGCAGGTGAAAATTGCGTCTTTCATCTGGAGGAGCTGGACATTTAATGGAGGACCATGGGTGCTTTGACGAATGTGCTGTGACTGCATCATGTGCCCTGAAAAAAAAAATATGATGGACATCCTACAGCTTCATGGGCCTGTGGTTGATAGAGGAATAATGTAAACATTTCTATCAAGAAAAAATTCAATTTTATTCCAGATTTAGGGCATTTAAAAATTCTCAAGCAAAATAAATCAGTACTTCGCAAAAGCACATTTATTCTATTACTTCGATTTAAAAAATAATAATCGAAATTGCCCATTTAGTAAAGGAGATAGCCAGATGCCAAACTGTTTTCTATTACCTAAGAATTTTATTCCAAGCGGGTTACTATATCAGCATAACTCTTCAGTTTGTTCTGGCTATCGGTTCAAATCCAGAAAATACACAAAGATTATGTTTGAATTTATTAATTTAAATAACTACCAGTAATTTATATTCATGGTGAGTCTAAAAACACAAAGGGACGTCTCTGGGCAAAAACTGACTAACCATGAGATCAAATAACATTGATGCGAGTAATCTAAAATTCAAGAACTATGATTTTTACGGCTGCTTAAAAAGTCACAATCCTGAAACCTTTAATGAAAAGGCATTTATTTCATACCTCAATATTCAAACAGAAAGCAGACAGACTGCAAGATCTCGTCAAGTGGTTCAGATCATATTGAGAGAGACAAGAATGTAAGCACATTATGAAAAATCCAAATTTAGGTAAGAACACGAAGTCAAAATATAAATTCAGGCAATACCTTCTTCCATTGGCAGAGTGATTCTGCATAATTTACTTTTGTTTTCAGTTCATGCTATTGAATCCACATATAATATTCAATATTTTAAAAGTGCAGTGAAACCAGATTATCTTGACAAATATTAGATACAATTAAATGAAACCTGTTATTCTGGGTTTAAGAGAAAAATTTTCACTTTTGTTGGAGCTATATGAAAAACTAGGAAAGTAGTACTCATTTCATTTCACTCTCCTTCCTGAACAGACCACTAAAATGCACAAAAAGGAGTCCAAAGAAAGGAAGAAAACGTTGTCTACACTGAAAGTAGAGTATGGTCATTACTCCACAACGCAGTCAGAACATTTGCCCAGTTCTGCACACAGGCACTTCCTACTCATGAGCACAGAACAGTGGGCCAGGTAGGGAATGTTCTAGAGCACCCCCAAGCAGACTTATTGGAGAGAGAAAAGAAAAGAGGATTTTTTTTGTAGCCATTTAAATTTTGTTTTAATAAAATTCACGAGTAATGCTCATACACAGTAAACCGAACCACTCTAAGTGAACAGTCTGACGAGCAATGACAAACATCTGTGCTTATGTAATCACCAAGACGGTGGAGACATAGAGCTCCTTCGTCATCCCAAAACGCTCCGTCAGACAATCATGCGTCAGTCCCCTCCCACCCTTATCCCTGGCCTGAGGAATCACTGACCTGCTTTCTGTAACAGAGACTGGTTTTGCCTTTTCTAGCATCTTCTATGCATTGTGCGCCCTGTTGTGCTTGGCTTCTTTCACTCTGTGTCAAGGTTTTGAGATTCATTATGTTGTTGCATGTATCACATGCTTTATTCCTTTTTATTGCTGAGTTCTATTTCTTTGTATAGATATACCATGATTTTACAAATCTGATTACCATTCAAATACAATTTGGGATTGTTTCCAGATTTTGACTACTACAGTAAATTTCTATGAATATTCATATACAAACCTTTGTGTGGCATATATTTTATTTTTATTTAGTAAATACCTAAGAGTACAATTGCTGGGTCATATGGTAAGTGTATGTTTACCTTTATAAGAAACTTTCAAAACGTTTTCCCAAGTGGTTATACTGTGACACGTTCCCCAGCAACTTATGAGTGTTCCAGTTAGTCCACATCCAATTCAATAATTGTTACTGCCTGCATTTTAAATTTTAGCCATTCTGGTGGTTGTGTAGCAGCATTTTACAAATTTCATTGATGACTACTGGCATTGAGCATCTTTCATACGTCTTCTTTGCATAGCATCTGTTCAAATCCTTTGTCGAATTTTAAGTTAGGTTACTTTTTATAATTAAATTGTGAAACTACTTTTTATATTCTGGACATAAGTGCTTTGTCAGATTATAAATAATAGTTCCTATTGCTGCTCCCACAAATGACCACAAACCTAGAGGCAGCACAAAGTTCTGGAAGTCAGAAATCTGAAATAGAGCCTCATGGAGCAAGATCAAGGTCAGTTGGCAGAGCTGCGTTCCTTTCTGGAGGCTCAACCTCCACCCACTCCTCTTCTCTATACATGCCACTGCCCCTTCTTCTCTCTTCAAAGCCAGTACCGTAATGTCTTCAAATCTCTCTCCTGTTGTCACAGCACCTACACTCGTATGAAGACTCTCATGATTACATCAAGTTCACTCATAATCTGAGACAATCTCCTCATTTAAAGATCCTTAATTTAATCACCTCGGCCAAGTTCTTTTTGTCATTTAAGGTCACGTATTCACAAGTTTTGGAGATTAAAACATGGACATTCTTGGGGGCCATTAATCAGCCTGTCACATTATGTAACAAATATTTTCTTTCAGCCAATAGCCACCTTTTTCATTTTCTTATCCTACGTTTAGAGGAAGAAAAAATTTTAATTTTGATAAAGTTCAATTTTTTTTAAGTTTTTCTTTTATGATTTGGGCATTAGGGTCATATTTAAAATATTTACCTTCAAGTTTAAAGCTATAAATTTCCCTCAAAGTAAAGCTTTATGAATCATATATATTAGAATGTATTCTGTTCTCAATTGTATTTTCTTTTTATTGCCATTCAGTTCAAACATTTGGAGATTTTTTATACCCTTTACTTTGTTATTTCTAACATAATTTCATTGAGATCAGAGAAAACACTATAATTTCACTTTTTAAAAATCTGTTGAGACTATGGACAGCCTATTGTCTAAACTTGGTAAAAATTCCACTTGCTTCTCTTGGGTGGAGTGATCCATAAATGTCATTTTATCAACTTGATTGACAACATTATTGAATTAATTTATACTTTATTCATTATCTTTGTTTTTGTTTTATTAGTTTCTAAGAGAAATATTTATTTTTCTATATGATCATATGTTTTTTCTTAAAGTAATTTTAATTTCTATTATTAGTTATATATAAATTTTAAATAGTTATGTTTTCTTGTTGAATTGACTTCTTTGTTTTTTTCAAATGTCCCTCTTTATGTGTGGCCATATTCCTTGTTCTGAATTCTACTTTTTCTCGTTTAGTGTATTGTTACTCAGAATTTCTTTTTATTTGTATCTGCAATCAGTCTTTGTAGTTTTAACCTATCTATTTCTTTATAAAACCAATTTCCAAGACAGCTTGTAGACATCTTGGAGCAGTTAAATCTTTTACATACAATGATTACACACACATATGTGCACACACACAAATAATTGGATTTAAATTCACCTTATTTTTTGTTTTCTATTTGTCCTATTTTTTTGTTGTTCCTTCTTTACTGTCTTTAATTGGATGGAGTATTTTTATGATTCCATCTGATTTCTACTATTGGCTTAGTAATCTCTTGGTATTACTTTTTATTGGTTGCTGTAAGGATTACAGTAAGAATCTCTAATTTATCATGGTCTTTCTTCTCATAGCATATTACCACATTGTGAATAATGTAAGCATCATACAACAGCATGCTTTTTCTCACAATCTGCCCTTAGTATTGTTGTCATCCTTTTTATTTCTACATATGTCAAAAATTATAATTTTTGATTTAAACAATCAGTTATCTTCTAAAGACATTTCTAATGAGAAAGAAATATTTCTTACATTTATCTATGTATTTACTATTTCCAGTACTTTTTATTTCTTTGTATACCTTCAAGTTTCCATGCAATATTATTTTCTTTCAAACCAAAGAAACTCTTTTAACATTTCTTGCAGTAGAGAACTGCTGGAAATAATTCTCTCAGTCTTTGATTGTATGAGGAAGTCTTTGTGTTGCCTTCAATTATGAAAAACACTTTCCACTGGGTATAAATTCTTTTTTTCCTTTGGTAGTTTGCAGATGTTTTATTGTCTTCTGGATAGCACAACTCTAAGAGAAACTTTCTCACTATGCTAAGCTTTGTTCCTTTGTATGTAATGTGTACTTTTTTTCCTGTGGCTGTGTGAAGATTTTTCTTTATCACTGATTTTCAGCAACCTGATTATGCTGTGTGACAGTTTGGTACTTGTTAAGCTTCTTGAATCTGCAAACTCATAATATTTATCAAATTTGGAAATGACTTGGACTATTATTTCCTCAAAATTTTTCTGCCCTTTCTTTCTTGCGGTCTCTGACTACACATATCTATGTCAGATTGCTTTATGTTGTCCATGGGTCACTGAGGTTCTGGTTTGTTTGTTTATTCTGTTTTATTATTCCATTTCTTTGCTTCGGTTTGGATGGTCTCTATTGCTATGTCTTCAAATTTATGATTTTTATTTCTGTACTAAACTAATCTTGCTTATATCCCATCCAGTGAAATTATTTGATATTGTTCTTTGAGCTCTAGAATTTCCAATAGGTTCTTTGTATATCTTTTATTTCTCTCGATATTCTGTTCATATTTTTCATTAATCTGAGCGTATTTTCAATAACAAATTTAAAGCCCTTGTAGCTGTTACTGTTTTTTTTTTTATTTCTTTGTATTTACTATTTCTCTCCTGTTTATAGGTCACATCTTCCTGTTCTTAAATGTCTAACTTTTTTAGAAGATAGTCATTGTATCTACTACTCATCTAATGCTGGATTCTTTATGCAACATTCTTTATAAAATGTTGGACTTTATTGGAAAGTCGTATATTATTTATACAAGTTGATCCTTTCATATTTATCAAGCTTTTAAAGTCGGGTTTATAGTAGCACTCTAATATTTCCCTTGAGGGTTCCCAAAGTGTTCACTTTGACTTTTTAGAAATTAAGGGTATCTCCACGTTGTGTGAACCCTGGGAATTATTATGTAGCTTACAGGTCCCCTGTCATTCTTGGAGTTTTCACCCTACATGTAACAGGATTCAGCACATAAGGTATTTGGCGGCAGATAAAAGAATCTAATTTTTGGCTCAAAGAGACTTTATTAGTGGATATAAATGGTCTATGGAATTGTTAAAGAAACAGACTAGGGTGAGCACCTGGGAACCATCCCCTAAAATGCCCTCAGAATGCCTTCCCATTAAAGAAATTCCTCCAGTCTGAGTTATTCAATCTGGAAGATGCTTGTGCAAAAATTGGTTCCTGTGCTGAGCTAGCAAAACGAATCTTAGATACTGCAATATTTGTTGTTCTGCGAAGCTCAAACCTACCCCGCAAAATCTTATCCCTTAGTATTTAATTTCTCTTGTTGTCTTAATTTTCTCCATTGGAAATGATTTTGAGTTTTTTTAAGGTTCAGAAAACTGACTTAGAAAAGATGCTCCCTGTACTGCGGTGTTTTGTGTTCCTTCACGCTGTGGTGAATCAGGTGCAGCACCCAGGAGAGGCTCCTGAAAACAAAGTTTATTGTATTTAGGACCCAGAGAGAGACAGGCACCCTATGCCAGGAGAGGCCACATAGAGGGAGCGCCAGGGTAGCAGTTCAGCCATGCAGGAGGGGAGCCAAGAGAGAATGAGGACCCAGCAGGGAAGTGCCTTTACTGGGGGTCAGGGAAGAGGTGGGGATTCTGCCAGTGCGTTTGCAAGTCACTAGGTCACAGTCAGGGGAGGGTAAGGAGGGGAACTCGGGCAAACACCAACCAGCCTTACCACCCTGGCAGCTCACAGCTTGTTTGTGGGGATGCTGAGGCGGCAGGAAAATAAGAAGTTTTAAAGTTTACAGCACATGTGGGAAGGCAGGCACCAGAGCAGCGTCGTTCCTGAGGGGTGCGAGTTTGTATGGACTCCATAGTCTTTTATTAATTTGTTCAGCAAATATTGACTCCACACCTCCTCTGTTCCAAGCCCCACGTAGGTGGTCAGGATGTAGGAGCGAACGAACCCAGACACAGACCCCTGAGCGTGTGGAGGAGAGAGGCGAAAAATAAATCAGTGAGTGAAAAATATCACACTCCAGATGGTAAGAGATGCCACGGAGAAAACCAAAGCAGGAGAACAGGATCCGGAGTGCTGGGCTGGGGGGTGCGGGGTTAGCCTGCAAGGTCAGAGGAGACCTCACCAAAATTATTTCAGAAGGGACGGGAAGGAGGTGAGGACAGGAGCCACGTGGACAGCTGGGGGAGGAGTGCACTTCTAATAGTTTCAGCTAATTTGGGATGACATACGTGTGGAAACACGATGTCAGATAAAACTGATCATCCTCAAGGACTGTAAGTGAAAATTCGTAAGGAAGGGGAAAAAATGCTTCCCACCTGCCCCATGACTTTGCAAGGCTGTGCCTCTCACATGAAAGTATTGCGTTCTCCCATCCAGATGTGGACGTGGGGATGGACACTGTCCCCCTGGTACCAGGCTAATTAACTAGTGATGCTGGGTATGAATTTGTGTATGTCTGGCTCTTGCAGAAACTCCTAATGGCCTGGACTTAGAAGATGACTTTCATTTACGTGTTAAAAATTTTACATTTTCTGAACAATCAGGCAGGCTGCCTGGATGAGATTTAAAAGAACATTTAGGAAACCCTAAATTAAGTAAAACAACACTCACAACAGCAGCCACAATGGCAATATCCATCATCTACTGAGCACTTTTTCATGGGCTGGCGATATTTTATACACACCAATCTAAGAGGTAGATATTATTATTCTTATCTTCATTTTACACATAGAGACACAAAGGTACAAAGAGGTATATGTTGGCCAAGATCTTGAAGCTACTAAAAGGCCAAGCTGGTATTCCAGACCAGGCAGTCTGGGTTCAAAGACTACATATTCAGCAGGAGGCTACCACGGCCTCAGCACTTTGCACTTCAACATGTGCACACAATGTTAAAGATGGGGCAAAGAAGGTAGATAGGAGGTTTTGTGTACGATAGGAACATTTTATAATTTATTTCATTTTACTTTTGATTGCCCCTTTTATTATAAAATAAAACACAGACACTTTCTTACATGTGGAATCTAATATGAAAACAAAAACAGCAAAACCACTAAGCTCAGAAATACAGAGAACAGATGGTTGTCAGAGTCAGGGGATGGATGGTGAAAAAAATGAGTGCGGGGGGTTAAAAGATGAAAGGAGAAAGAATTTGAACAATAGAAATGAATTATATTCATAAAATATTTGAATTTTGCCATCACCTGAATGTGTTTTCTAGGAACCAATGTGTAGCACAATTTGGTATAGCTCTTAAAATAACTTCTACATTGTTCTTTAGACAGTATAGGTTTTCCTTACAAGGTTATATTTAGGTTTTCTTATTTTTTGTTTCTAAAGTTCATATAATTTGTATTCTTTGCATTTGGACTTGCAGTTTCCAAAACTAAAAACAGCAACTTTAGAAAATAGAATACAATAAAATTGCAGATCCTCCGACTCTAAAAAAACAAAACCAAAAACCACAGATACCAAAAAAGGACAACTGTCTAAACACTGGGCCCCTGAATAAAAGGCAAATACCCTTTCCCCACCAGGAAGACAGATGTTTGTCAGCAACCCAAAAGCTCCAGCATTTGCCCCATACCAATTATAACCTCTTTTCTGCCCCCATGTTGACTGTTATGATAATCATTTCTTTGCTCTTTTTAATAATATTATTTTTCAAAATTATGGTTTAGTTTTACCTAAAAATGTTTTTCATTCTCTTTTGCTCTCTAGGTGCCTCCTTTATGTATTCTATCTTCCTGAATTTTATGTCTTGTAGAATTTCCCATTGTTTGGGTCTTGCTGATTTTATTTCTACAGTTTATTTTGATATGTATCTATCATCTGTATTTTTATAAGTTGGTAGTAGGATATAGAGGCTTGATTATATTCAGGGATTTAAAATTTTTTTTTGATGCAAGTACTTTACTGGTGGCAGGTTGTGTTTTTCCATAGAGGAACTTAATTTCTGGGTTTCTTTTCACTGTGACGTTAATCGCAACTGCTATTGAATGGCTAAATCTGTTGTTAACTCATTAGAGTCTGCAAAAGAGCTCTATTTTTGGTTTTTCATTCCTTCCTCATTTATTAGCCAAGTAATTTCTAAAGTAAGACATTTACCCCCTTCTACAATTTGTTGACTCAGTGGAAGCTTGTTTTGAGAGACAAAGTTGAGTATTTTGCAGCTTCTGAGAATTCTGCTACTCAAAGAAAAGATCTGATTAGGTGAGTCTCCTTCAACTACTAGTGGTCAGTCCACCAAAACAGTACACACATGGTGGGCCTGGTTCCGCTCCAACCCAGGCCCTACACTGTGGTCAGAATATCAGGTGGCTCAGGGCAGACACTTTCAGAACCTGTTGCAGAATGAACCCTGTTAGTCAAGGTTCTCCAGAAAAATATGTTTGAGATATGTGTACACACACACACACACACACACACACACACACACACACACACACACACACATACACCACATAATCATAATAAAATAAGGAGCAAATACTCCTAAAATTACAATACTTGTTTTTGTAACTGGTTAAGTGGTCGTAGCTGGTATTTATAACCACTTTCCACCAATACGTGTTCTGTGTTCCCTTTGCCCTCAAAAAACAAAAGAGCTGTCGTGCTTCTGCCTGTGGCTTTGATCCAGACTTTCACTCCTGAAGGGTTTGGGCCTGAATTGGCATGCCTGAATTGGGGTGCTGTAGTTTTCCACTGACTTTAATTATAGGGCATGATAAAACTAAGAGAAACCCAGAGGGATGTCCCGTTTTCCAGACATATTCTTCCTTTCTTCCACTGTGGACTAGCAAGCAGTCCAATGTCCTCTTGATAATCAGGATCAATCACCAGCCACACAGCCAGGACAGTAACTCCCTTCTTTGCCTGTTGATTCAGAGGTACAAGGAACCCACAGTAACTGAGTCCAGGTTTTAACATATAGTTCCATGGAATCACTGTTGCATTTCCTGGCAAAAGCATTCCTCTCTTGAAATTGAGGCCTCTAGGACAACAGAGTATAAGGTCATAAAGACACGGAGCAAAAGTTTTGCTGGTGGACAGCTAAGGGTAATAGTGAGTGATGCCACTCCCATTTCTACTTCTTGATTCCTGGACCTGTGAATCCTGGCTGTGGGAGAAACAGTACCATAAATCAGATGCGGACTCAGAGCATATGTAGCCTCCTGGAGAACCTTGTCCCAGCCTTGAAACCTAGCTGGTGTTGTCACTGAATCTTCGAAAGGCCATTCCACTATAGTTATGTTCCACATAATGACATTTTAGTGAACGATGGACTGCATATATGACACTGGTCCCATGCATATTATGATGGAGCTGAAAATTTCCTCTCACCTGATGACATTGTAGCAGTTGTGACATCAAAATGGAATGCGTTACTCTCATGTTTGTGGTGATGCTGGTATAAACAAACCTACTGTGCTGCCAGTCGCATAAAAGTATAGCAGATACAACTGTGTACAGTATGTAAACTTGATAATTATAATAAATGCCTATGTTACTGGTTGATGTATTTACTATACTATATTTTTATCATTATGTTATGGTGTACTGTTCGTACTTTTAAAATATGGTTGCTGTAACAGAGTATGCCGTGTTACTCTGGCAGCAGCCTCATATAGCTCACGTTTATTGTGTCTCTTGATTACATCACTCTCTCTTGTGCTTCATTTAATCTTATGTTGTTCACCATGGCCCCTAAGCATACAAAATCCACTGCCAACATTGCCAGTAAGAGGCCACGTTGAGTGACTGACCTGGAAATAGAATTAACAATGATTAGAAACTATAACGGAGGAAAATCAGTGATGGTTATTGCTCGCCAGTCAGGCACGTCCCATTCCACCACAGCTATGATCTTAAAGAACAAGAACAAAGGGATGGAAGCTGTTAAAGGAAGAATATGCTTCGTTGAAGGCACTAAGACTAACATAAATTCAAGAAGGGCCTATGGAGAAACTTCTCATGATCTTAATGGAAGACCAGATAAAGAACTATATCCCTCTCGGTACCATGATGAACACATCCAAAGCAAGAAGTATGTGATGTTGAAAGAAAAGACAGGACGCAACTATGATGTACCATTTACTGCTAGCTCTGGGTGGTTTAATCAATTCAAGAATTGATATTTATTATGTAATGTAAAAGTGAGAGGTGAGTGCTGTGTGAAAGCAGCTGAAGACTTTTTGTAAATTCTAGATAAGTTGTTGTGGAGGAAATTACTTGCAAGATCAAATATTTGACATGGAAGAAACCTCCCTATTTTGGAAACGGATGCCTGAAAGGACTTTCATCTGTAAGGAAGCCTATACGATGCCAGGTGTCAAGGCTTGTAAGGACAGGAGACGATGTTGCAGTTTTCCATTGACTTGAATCATAGGGCATGATAATACTAAGAGAACACCCAAAGGGATGTCTCTAAGAAACCCTTTGTGACCTGACACAGTGGGAACCCCAGGGCCTTTAAGCATATCAATAAGCACACACTGCCAGTGTACTGTAGGAGCAATGAGTCATGGATGACCCAGTTCCTCTTCTAAGATGCTCTCCACAGTTGCTATGCCAGCACAATGGAGAAGTACCATTTGAAGAATAACATATCCTTCAAGCTTTTGCTTCTTGTTGTTAGTGCTCCTCCTTTTATGGTCATTTTTGTCCCAGTATGAAAGTGGTATTTCTTTTTCCTCCAAACACCACCTTTTTGATCCAACCAATGAATCAAGCTTTTAAGGCCTAGTTTTGTAGGAGGGCCTTTGCCCAGGGTACTACTACAATTGAGAAAGATACTGATGCAATTCTGGAAGGAGGGACTTCATCAAGAACCTTTCTTGAGCTTGGGGTGATGTCACCAAGGAGTGTAAAAATGGCATCTGGAAGAAGACACTCAAGAGGTTCGACCATGACTTCAAAGGATTCCCAAGAATGAGGAGGATGCAAAAATCAACAAGGTTGAGGTTGAGATGGCAAACAACTTTAACCTGGGTGTGGATGAGGGTGACTGTGAGCAGCTGCTACATGTGGTTCCTGAGGAATTGCCTAAGGGGGAGTTGTTGGAACTGGAACACAAATGCATCACTGAGGAAGAGGCCAGAGAAAAGAAAAAGAAGAAACTGCAAGAAAATTTCCAGGAAAGGTTTCAGTGGAAGTTTTTCAGACCTCAACATGCTTCTTCAAAAGTATGAAAACATAGACCCCAACACTGACAGGTTTTCATGAACAGAGAGCGACTCAGTGCTGAAAAGAGGAAACACACCAAGAAAACCACCAGGAACATATTTCTGAAAAGAGTGATACCTCCTCAAGAAGAGCCTCAGGCACATCCTTCAGGAGGTACTCCAGAAGAAGATTGTTAATCCTAAGATATGACAGCTCCATGAGTGTTACTGACTGTCGGGAGCCAGAACACCCTGCGGCATGACAGAGTCACCGGGGGGACAATCTCGGCTGCAGAGCAGCGGGATATGTGGGCTGGCTCCCCTATCTATCCTTGCATGTTTTGTAACCTTGCTATTAATGTCATTAATATGGAATAGTGAAGGAATGGAATTTTTTACAACGATGAAATAGGGGACTGGGAAAGAGGAACATTAGTAGAAATCACTTAGAAATCTTATAGGAATTAACCACATTCTGTTAATCATGAAACTTGTAACAATGAGCTCAGACGCTAACTGCCTGAGTGACTCTGCTTACCTATGTGGCATGAGAAGCAATCAATTGTGTATAAGCTGGAAATTATTGCTTAGTTACCGTTATGGAACATAGACTATTAACAATAAGCATTTTGCTTCTATACCCCCGCTTGCACCCCTGGCCAGTGGGTCGACAGGTAGTGAGTAGAAAGAAAAAATCGATCTTTTTTTGTGTTTAGACAGAATGAAAAAAAATAGGTGGAAGATAATTTTTAACAAGAACAAGAAAGAGAACAGGAGAATGATACCCTAGTGATATGGCTACCCACATATAGATACAATCAGTTCTGCTAGTATTGGCACATACCTAAAAACAATAAATTACCTAGGAAAATAGAAAAACAGTCAGTAAGTAAGGAAGTCATTGTCTATGCTTAAGAACAGCAAACGAAAGAGACATAGTCAATTAAACCCATAAATCAACCATTGTGGTTACTATGTTTGCCAAGTTACCCTGGGTGATAAAATTTTTACACTATATATTGGCTTTGAAAATTAAAGATTGTAGCATTCCTCATCAACTCGTCTGAATGCTCATCATTCTTTCGCCGCACCTGTACCTCCCTCCGGGACTCTGGTCGGCTGGAGCTGGACTCCGGCAAGTGGCGCCCGAACAGGGACCGGAAGGGTAAGCTTTCCTCGGACAGGTCGGACCCTGCCTGTATATAGGGTGCTGCAGACCCCCTGGTAGAAGGGAGAAGGCCAGGTAAGAAAGAGATTTAGGCAGGTAGTCAGAACTAAAGACATCTAAGCAATGGGCCACGTAGGGTCGAAAGAGAGACGACTCTTCGTTGATATTCTTAAAACTATGTTAAGGGCTAGAGGTGTAAAAGTGTCAGGAGCACAGATAACTAAGTTTATGTGTTTTGTGCAAGACTGTTGCCCTTGGTTCCCGGAAGAAGGGACTGTAAATTTAGAAACATGGCAGAAGGTAGGAAAGGCCTTAAAAAATTATTATACAGTGCATGGGCCTGAAAAGGTCCCCGCTGAGACTTTCTCATTTTGGAGCCTTATTAGAGATGCATTAGATCCTACCCACGAAATCCAAAAATTTGAAAATGAGTCACCTACTGAAAAGACGCCGTTATTAAGTTCCTCAACTTCCAATTTTGAGGTTTTAAATAGACCAGATTCTGATGATGAGGGGTCGGATAAAGAGAATGACAATGGTAATGACCCCGACATACTTTCTCCTCAAGACGAGGAAACTTTAGAAGAAGAAGCAGCACGCTATCATGGGGATGATTGGGCTTACCCCGCTTTACTCAGCGAAAAGTTAAAGAAAAGGTTACAGGTTTCAGAGGGTGAATATTCTCCAATAAAATCTACTGAAGAAATACAAAAACAGTCAGTTCATAAGGGTCAGAGAAAGGGGAGAAAAATGATGCCCCCGATTCCTCCAATAAAACCAGTAGAAAAGAATGAAGGGCCAAGGGTCGGGGTGCGGGCTGCATTTGAGGAGGCACAAGAACATGAGTGAACATATGAAGTTGTAAAAGAGAAAGAGAAAATCTTGTTTTATGCAGTCGATAATTTATTGTGCTTTATAGTCTTTATTTGTCTTTGATTATTTTTAAAACAAATTCTTTCATTTGGAAAAACTGCTCTGGAAAAATATAGGCTCGAGATAGCTCCTGAGAATATACAAGATTCTGTTCAATATTTAGGATATAAAATTTTGCAACAAAATTACTCCTCAAAAAATAGAAATTAGGCGAGAAGCTCTCAATACTGTTAATAATTTTCAAAAATTATTGAGAGATATAATTGGCTCTGTCCTTCCCTTTATCCTCACATGTGCTTTAACTAATTTGTTCTCTATTTTAGAAGGGCCCACTGCATTGGATAGTCCTTGGAAACTAACACCGCTGGTGAAAAAGAATTTTAAATACTGTATTGTTGAAAGATATTCTTGTAGTCACAAACTTGCATTGCTCAGGTTTCATTATTGTGTGGTAAAGGGCCTTTCTCTAACTTGAAATTTAAAAACTTTAAAATTAGTCTAAAACTTAGGACATTTTAGCGTGGAATCAACAGTGAAGATAACTTGATTTTGTATTGGAAATGAGAAAAGTAATGACTAAATTACAAGTTTCAGTGCTTTTAAAGGTACCTTTATGTTCCTGTTTCTGTTGACCGGTCACCAGGGGTCCGTGGAGAGACTGGACGCAGTCATATATCTCCCAGACCATGGCCAGGCAGCGGGACGCCGCCTCCTGTGCCCTGTTGTCAAAGTCTGTTTATTGTCTTTAGTCTTGTCTAAGTGGTAGGTGGCAAATTTCTCTAGGCCCACCTACACCTCAGTAATTGTCCTTGTCTGAGTGTCTGTTTTGTGCTTTCTGTTTTGTGTTTTCTGCGCAAGCGTTAGAGGGGAAAAAACCAGAGTTCACAGAAGACATCCTTGGGGTGTCTCCTGCAACATTTTCTAAGAAGGATAAGCTTATAAAATAAAAAAGGGGGAATATGGTATACCCTGAGACAAAGGCTTAATAGAGCATTTATATACTTATTAAATTTTTTAAATCTAGATGAACAAGGTAGCACAGCAGCTCATCGGCATTGGGTGAAACAGACCAGTGAGCCTTTGCAGCAGTCAGTATACTACAAGGATCTAACAGGGAGAGTGATTAAGAACTATACCGTGGGAACGGAAGGGATGCCAATTTGCATGGGAGCTGGAGAACACTGTTTACAGCTAGGTGCTCAAGCATGGTTGACAATTTTGCAGACTTCTGACAAATTGTTGGGGTAGGTCACTTGTTTTTGTTAAGTATGGAAGGATTTAAAAATGTTACTCACTTTGCTCTAGTCTGTGTTCGGCTCTCCTATATCGTTATGAAGGGCAAGGTGGGGTGGAATTTTATTTCTTTTTTTTAGGGTCTGGGTAATGTTAAAGCTCTTAGGTCATGTTTCATGTAAATACTGTGCTTTTTACACTTTTATTAACTCTTCTATTCCTTTTAACAAGTCATATGAAAGCTTATATATCCTTAGAGCTAGAACTGAAGTGTGGATGCCGGTTAGATTGTCTCGACCCTGGCAGGACTCTCCTGCCACTATGATTTTGCAGCAACTGATGGGCCATGTTAAAAGAAGAGCTAAAAGATTCCTTGGCATGCTGATGGCTGCTGTTGTGGGTATCATCGATGTTACTGCTGCTGCTACCACGGCTGGAGTGGCTCTGCATCAATCTGTACGGACCGCTGATCATGTTAGAACCTGGCATCGGGATGCTGAACAGTTATGGACTTCTCAAAGACAAATTGACTCTGTATTGCAAAGTCAAGTAGCAGATTTACAGCAAACGGTTATATTGTTAGGAGATCAAATTGTTAGTTTGCAGGAATGTGTGCAACTTAAATGTAATTGGACTGCTACTTCTTTTTGTATAACTCCTGTATTGTATCATGAAAGTATGTTTGAATGGGATAAAGTAAGACAGCATATTTTGGGGTATGGTAATGCTTCAGGTTTAATTGCAGATTTGGAAACACATATTGCTGACACTTTTCAAAAACAGCTTCCTGAATTACAGGGGATCGCAGTGCTACAAAGCATGATCAATAGTATTGAAGGCTTACGTTCTATTCCACAAATGCATGGTCTCAGGCTCCAGGCTCAGGTTTCAACTAATATACATCTCCCATTTGCAGAGGCTGGTAGTCAGAGACGGGTAAGAATCCTTCAGGGCTGGGACCAACCTAAGACAGGGCATGATTGCAAGACTTTCATGTGCCAATGACGGGTAAGGCCCAGACCTGCGGAGGGTCGCCTAAGACAGGCACAGTCTATCTGCGCCATAGCTGGGAAAGCTTTGGCATTTTAATAAATAAAAAAGGGGGAGATGTCGGGAGCCAGAACACCCCTGCGGCATGACAGAGTCACCGGGGGACAATCTCGGCTGCAGAGCAGCGGGATATGTGGGCTGGCTCCCCTATCTATCCTTGCATGTTTTGTAACCTTGCTATTAATGTCATTAATATGGAATAGTGAAGGAATGGAATTTTTTACAACGATGAAATAGGGGACTGGGAAAGAGGAACATTAGTAGAAATCACTTAGAAATCTTATAGGAATTAACCACATTCTGTTAATCATGAAACTTGTAACAATGAGCTCAGACGCTAACTGCCTGAGTGACTCTGCTTACCTATGTGGCATGAGAAGCAATCAATTGTGTATAAGCTGGAAATTATTGCTTAGTTACCGTTATGGAACATAGACTATTAACAATAAGCATTTTGCTTCTATACCCCCGCTTGCACCCCTGGCCAGTGGGTCGACAGGTAGTGAGTAGAAGAAAAATCGATCTTTGTGTTTAGACAGAATGAAAAAATAGGTGGAAGATAATTTTTAACAAGAACAAGAAAGAGAACAGGAGAATGATACCCTAGTGATATGGCTACCCACATATAGATACAATCAGTTCTGCTAGTATTGGCACATATCTAAAAACAATAAATTACCTAGGAAAATAGAAAAACAGTCAGTAAGTAAGGAAGTCATTGTCTATGCTTAAGAACAGCAAACGAAAGAGACATAGTCAATTAAACCCATAAATCAACCATTGTGGTTACTATGTTTGCCAAGTTACCCTGGGTGATAAAATTTTTACACTATATATTGGCTTTGAAAATTAAAGATTGTAGCATTCCTCATCAACTCGTCTGAATGCTCATCATTCTTTCGCCGCACCTGTACCTCCCTCCGGGACTCTGGTCGGCTGGAGCTGGACTCCGGCATCTTGATCCTGTTCATTTTTGCCTGTCGAGATTTCCTGCTATGCTTTAGGCATGGGAGATGTCTAGAGATGCTGGTTGAGGTAAAGGAAAGATGCATTTTATATAGAGATAACATGTGTGTACATTTTTTTATGTTCATCTATCATTCTTTAAGAGAACAGTATAATTGCATTGCACCTGTGTCTGCCACTAAAGCTTGAATTTTAAAGGAATAGTGATATCCATTGTGAATGAAATAGTTTTTGGTTTAAAACAAAAATAAATTAAGAAACTGTAGTTGAAAAAAATTTCTTCTATTGTGAAGTAACTTTTTAGGTAAGTTCTTAAGGATTTTTGAACACACATGGCAACACATTTTTTTCTTTTTGCTTTATTAAATTAAAACATTTTTTGTAGGCTTGAATGCTGTATGATAATTATGGACCTCTGTCAGCGCAGCATGTGTTTAAAATTAGTGTTTTGAAGAATAGTGCAATATTTGCCTTGAACCATTAACACAGTCACACCAGCAGCAAGATTGAAATTAGTAGTGTAATCTTAGAACAAAGAATCTATTTTCTCATGAAGAACAAAATTATAACATTGCCTTGTTGGTAATTTTGTACTCCTTGCCAATTTAACTATGCTAGGTCAGATGTTGCTAATATGAATCATGCAGGTGTATTACATGCTCACAATGTCTCAACCTTTATTCTCCATCAGGGCCTGCAAATACTTTAGGCTTCAAATAACTGGCAACTAATTCTGTGGAATTACTCATTTAAGGTTTTTGATTTTTTGAGATGGTTATAAATTGACTAGGAATTCATCCATTTATTATTAATGACTCTTACTATTTTCATGTAACATATTAAATATCAAGATAAATTATTATTGAATTTAATAAAATTTAAATAACAGATGTAAAGATTTTAATATGGATATTGAAAATAAAAGCGATGTCCCTTAGTTTTGTGAGAAGTGGAGTTTTATTAGATTCTTTGCACCTAAACCAAAAATGTGATATTTCAACCTTCAGCTTCTGGGATTATGTGTTCTTCATTCCAACCCACTATAGTTCTCGTAGGAAGAGCATGGGTCTAACATACAATTTAAGAAAATAAAACTTAAAAAAAAATTGTGATTCAGTGATTCTCTTAAAGGAGAATGATACCCAGTAATTTAACACATGATTAGAAATGCTAAAGAAGAGGAGCCATTAAAACCTCTAGTTCTAGTACCACAAAATATTTTCAGTTATTTATAATTCCTAGTACGTTTATATATCTAGTGCACTACCTTCATCAATCCCAAGTTTTTGTTTTTGTTTTTGCTAAATATCTTTTCCATAGCTTTTTTTTTCTTTATTCTGCATTTCAATTAAGTCCTGAGAATGGCATCCAAAAAATATGACAATGCTTCCAGATAAACAGATAACTTACTAAATGGATAACTAATTGACTGAGAGAGAAGGAAAAAGATCCAATCAAAAACTTTAAAGCTTTTGTTTTGACTCCAGAGATACTGGCATGGAGTAAACCCAAATAAAATGATTTATGGATAGCATATGCACCTACAAAAATGTTCTCTTAAAAGAAGTTTTCTGAGGACCTTTCATATGTGAATTGATTCAAATAACATTTACAATTAGCTATTCAATTCCTCATATTTGACCATTTAATTTTCATAAAGAGTGTCTATTTTCTAAAAAAGAATCCTGGTGTTTGAATGCAGGAACAGAATACTAAGTTGGATATAATTCCAATATTGTAATGTTATGATTTGTTAGAAAATAAAGTGGAGGAGAAATTAAATATGTATTATTGCCTTCTTTGTATAATCTGTACTAAGCAGGTGGTAGGGATAAGCCAGTTATTTTTGTATTTACTTGTAGAACCAATTACAGAAATAATTATGAAAAATAAATGCAAATAGGTACCCACTCTCTGCATAGAAAATTATTTTAGCAATGAAATTCTTGAGTTCCAATAATATTGTAGATATGAATTCATACATATATAGTACACACAGAGCATATGCATCTCTCTTACTTTCTATTGCCCTGACACACA
>PUFA01000647.1:0-132206 GCA_003508835.1 Eonycteris spelaea | reverse complement strand
ATAATTTTAGTGGATAAAGAATTTTTGTTTGTAGATCCTGGGTTTTTGTTCACTTTGAATATTTTGTGCCAAGCCTTTCTGTCCTGAGTGGTTTCTTTTGTGAACCAGCTGCCAGTCTTATGGGTGCTTCTTTGTAGGTAACTAACTGATTTCTCTTGCCTGCTCTTAAAATCTCTCCTTTTTATTTAAACTTTGACATTTTAGTTATAATGTGTCTTGTATGGGCTTCTTTGGGTTCATTTTTTGGGGGGGACTCTGAGATTTCTGGGGTTGTATGTCTATTTTCCTTCACCAGAACGAGGGAAGTTTTCCATCATTATTTCTTCAAATAGCTCTTTGACTTCTTGTTCTCCCTCAGGTACCAATATGACATGGATATTTTTACACTTAATTTTGTATCATAGGCTCCTTAAATTATTATTGTAGTCTTGGCTTCTTTTTTCTTGCCATTTGAATTGAGCGTCCTTGGCTTCCTCAATCCTCTTATATGGTGTTCAAATCTCTTCTTTATCCACTCTGTTTGATTCCCTCTAATATACGCTTTATCTCAGATAATGTGTTCTTAAATTTCTGACTAGTTTTTTATCTTTTATAAATTTCCCATTTTCATTTTTATGGCTTTTTTTTTCTTTGTTACAGTTCTTACTGAATTCGTCTACATGTCCCCTAAGTTCATTGAGATTCATTATAATCATGTTTTTGAACTTTACATCTGTTAAATTGCTTGATTCCATTATTTCATGGATTTCTGTTCTATTCTCTCATATGTTTTTTTTCTTCTTTGTTTTTCCCATTTTGGCTACCTTTCTGTGTCTGTTCTATGTACTAAGTGAAGTACCTAAGTCCTCCCGGTCTCATTGGCATGGCTTTGTGTATAGGTGTCCTAGCAGTACTGTCCTGAGAGAAGTTCAGGTGCAGCCAAGTTTAGCCCTTCCTGTGCCCTCTGGGGCCACCTGTTAAAGATTCAGTAAGTAACTCACAGATGCTATGTGTATAGTTGCCTCAAGAGGCCAGAAAACTGAGGCCAGCTGCCATCAATGTGAGTTTTGACCCTGCTCAGCAAGGAGCTCCGGACTCACAGAGGATACAACTGCATGTGGTTTGGGTGGGACTGTGAGTTGGGGGAGGCAGAGTTTCAGGGAATCTCTGAGTGGACCGACGTATGTTATCCAGTTTGATGAATGCCCCTGGCTCTCAACTCCAACAACTAAGTGTCCCCACTGAAAGTCCTTGGTGTCCCCCAATGCAGCTGACCAGGTGCTGGTACTCAGAGTGAGCAAGTCTGTTCCTGTGAAAGTCCACTTGGTGACACAGCCCCTTTAAGAGGTATCTGCAGCTGCCAGCTGCCACTGTTGTAGCCTCTGTTCACTCAGCCACTGGGGCCGCTGGCAGCCTCAATCTTCACCCCCTCCCTACCTTCTACCATTGCAGGGCGATTTCTTATTTCTCTCCCTAGTTGTAGGGCTTTCTGTTCCTCTAGATCCAGGTGACTCTGCTTGCTGTTTGCCTCTAGGTTTCATCATAACTTTGATTTGTGTCGCAAGAGGGATGAACAAAGTCCTTCTTCATCTATGCCATTTTCCCCCTCGAGTTTACATAATTTTTGAAGGTTGGTTTTAAGAAAACACTGTGGTGAAGTTGTTTTAATGAGGGATTTTCTTTTAACTTGCCAATTTGACTTATTTAATGGTACTGGTATATTCAGCTTTGAAAGTTCTTTATATACTTTGGATACAGGTTCTTTTGTAAAGTATGGAATTTGGCAATATTTAAATCCCAATCTGAAGGTTTGTGTTTGTCAATTCTCTTAATAGCATTTCAATTGATGATGTCAAATTTACCAATTATTCCTTTATGGAACATGCTTTTGGGGCTATGTGTATAATATGAAAGATTGTGCCTAACTCAAGGTTAAAAAAAAAGAAAAAAAAAAAGAAAAAAAACAATTCCTACTATTTTTCTTCAGAAGTTTTATAGTTTTTCATTTAGGTATATGACAATTTGAGTTTATTTTTTGTATATGGAAAGAGGTATGCATCAAAGTTTAAAGTTTTACAATTGTTTCCAGTTATTTGAGTGCTTTGGTTGAAAAACACTATCGTTTCTCTAATGAATTGCCTGTGCATCTCTGTCAAAACAAAAGAAACTCATGGACATGGACTATAGACTAGTGGTTACTAGGGGGTAGAAAAAGGAGGGGAGGTAGATGGCAAAGGGGGTCAAATATAGGGGTTTGGTGGAGTGGAGGGCAAGTGAGTAAAGGAGATCAAATATATTTAGTAGCCCGAAGGGAACTGGACTATATTCATGACAATACCACACTGTCTTGTTTACTGTACCTTTATAATAAGTCTTGAAGTCAGTTGTTGTAAAGTATTGCAATTTTTATTCTCCTTTTTTTCAAAATTGTGTTTGAACAGTACAGCAAATCATCACATTGTACATCTATAAAATTTACACAATGTTATATGTTAATTATATCCAATAAAAATAAAAACATTTTAAAACGCGCACCAAAAAATTCAGTAATCAAAAAATAGTTTAAAGCAGTATTTTAAAAAGTCAAAATTAATGAAAGAAATCACATTGATCAAAAATATAAAATTTAAATAAAGACAGAGTCTGACCCTGCAAACAACAAATCAAATCAATTGTGTTTCCTTAAAAAAACTATTCTAAGGTTCTTGGATTTAACATATGAATTTAGAATCTTTTTGTAAGCTTCTAAAATTTTTTGAAGGATTTTGATTGAGAATGCATTAAATCTTTACATCAGCTTGGGGACAACTAACATCCTAACGCTATTGAATCTTCAGACCCATGATCATGAAACACCTCAATTTATTTTAGGTCTTTTGCAATTTCCCCAGCAATGTTTTCTAGTTTCAATACACAGATCTTTTTTTTTTTGCTGTTTTTTAAAATTTAAGTATAGTCAGTATTACAATATTATATAGTTATATTAGTTTCAGGTGTTACAATTGCTGATTCAGAATTTTTATCTTACAATGTGATCACACCCACTAATTCTGGAATCATCTCTCACCACACAAACTTATCCTGGTATTATTGACTATATCCCCTTCACCTTTTTTGCCAATCCTTCTACTCCCTCCCATCTAGTAAGCAACCTTTGGTCTGTTTCTATGTCTAAAAAAAAAGCTTTATTTGCATGTCTACTAAATTTGCTATGGAGAAAAAATTTACCTTTGCAAATCTCAAATGTGTCAATACACAAATATTGCACATAGTTTGTTTATGTTTTATTATCTCTAAGTATTTTGTGGTATAGATTTTTTAAAGGTTTCCAGTGGTTTTCAGCTAGTATTTAGAAATGCAACTGATTTATGTATATTGATTTGTATCCTACAACATTGCTAAATTCATTTATTACTCCTAGCAGCTTCTTTTTTTAAATTTCTTAGCATTCTCTACATGACTGTCATGTCATCTGAGTATAGAATATTTTACGTCTTCTCTTTTACTCTGTATTCTTTTATTTATTTTTGTTTTTGCCTTCCCTTATATTGATTAAGACCTCCAGTAGAATCTTAATGATATAAGTGGAAACTAGGTATTTTCCCCTTGTTCCTGACCTTGGGTTGAAAGCATTCCATCTTTCACCATAAGTATTGTGACTGTTCTTTAACAGTTTGAGGAGGTTCCTTTTTTTCCCTAATTTTCTGAGAATTTTCATCATGAAAGGCTGTTGGATTTTGTAAAATCCTCTTTTCTGAATCTATCAAAGTGAGCATGTGGTTTGTTTGGTTCATCTTTTAATATTGTAAATTGTACTGATTGGCTTTTCAAATGCTAAAGCCTTGTATTCTTGGAATAAATCACTAGTTCATATATACTAGTTTATTTGCTAAAATTTTGAGAATTTTTGCAGCTATGTTCATTAGGGATATTGGGCTCTAGTTTTTTTTCTTTTTTCTTTTTTTAAAATTTATTGGTCTTGTTTGAGTATCAGAGTAATTCTGGCCACATACCGTTAGATAGAAAGTTCTCGTCTATATTCTGGCAGAGTTTGTATAGATGTATAGAATTTGTGTTGTTTTTTCCATAAATGTTTGCTAGACTTTATTCATCCATTTTATACTAGTTGCTGATTTATTGGCATCAAATTATTCATAATATTCCCTCACTATCCTTTTAAAATGTGTACGATTTGTAGTAATGTTCCCGTTTCATTCCTGATACAGTAAATTATATCTTCTCTTTTGTCTTCCTACTCAATCTGAATAGAGATTTATTAATTATATTGATTTTTTTAGAAACTTCCTTTAGCTTCATCATTTTTTTCTATTTTATATTACAGCAATTTCTGCTCTAATATTCATTATTTCTATTCTTGGATTTAATGTTGTATTTGATTTGCTTCTTTTCTAGTTTCCTAAGCTAGAAGCTTAGGTCATTCATTTGAAACCTTTCTTCTTTTCTAATATAAGTGTTTAGTGCTCTAATATTTCCTCTAAGCACTGCTTTAGTTGACACCCTCATATTCTGTCATATTTTTCATTTTCATTCATTTCAACATGCTTTCTAATTCTGCTGTGAGTTCTCTTCTCTAACCAATGGGTTATTTGTAGGCACATTAATTAGTTTACAAATATTTTGGGATTTTTTTGTTATTGATTTGCATTTGATTCCTTTGAGGTTAGAGAACATAATTTATATTACTTGAATCCATTTAAATTTATTGATACTTGTTTATGGCTCAGAATTTGGTGCCTCAGTAAATTTCTGCATAGCCTTGAAATAATGCATATTCTACAGTTTTGGGTGAAGTTTTCTGTAAAATGTTGATTAGATCATGTTGGTTGATAGTTTGAGTAACTCTCCAATACCCTTAGTGATTTTCAGTCTACTTGTTCTATCAATTATTGAGAGGTCTTGAAATCTCCTATTTGTGAATTTGTCTATTTTTCCTTGTAAATCTATCAGTTTTTACTTCATGCTTTTGAAGTTCAGTTATTTGATGAATTGACCATTTTATCATTAAGAAATGACACTCTTTGTCTGGTAATATTCCTTGCCCTGAAATCTATTTTTTCAGCTTCCTTATGAATAGCATGGAATATCTTATTCATCTGTTTATTTTTTAATCTATTTAATGTGATTGTTGATATGGTCTCCTTGAAATCTGCTCTCTTGCTATTTGTTTTCTCTTCATCCCATCTGTTCCTTGTTCCCATTTCATTTTTTTATTGCCTTCTTTTAGGATTAATGAGTTTTGTTTTTTTGAATCCATGCTACTCCTTTTTTGGCTTATTATATAACTTTTTATTACATTAGTGATTATTTTGATTTACAGTATACATCTTTTACTTATCACAACCAACCTCAAGGCTATATTATAACAGTTCATGTACAGTATAAGAAACTTAAAACAGTGTTCTTCCATGGTCCCTCTCCTTGCCTTTGTGTAATTGTTTTCATACATTTTGTTTCTATGTATGTTACAAAATCCATAATACATTGTTATCCTTTTTGCTTTAAGCTGTCAATTATCTATTCAAGGGATTTTTAAATTAAGGAAAGAAACTATAGGTACATACATAGTTCATTTTTCAATCTTTTTATTTCTTTATGTAGATCCAGGTTTCCACATGATATTTTCTTTCTGCCTGAAAGACTTCCTTTAGCATTTCCTGTAGTACTAGTCTGCTGGTTATATATTATTTCAGCTTCTGTATGTCTGCAAAAGTCTTCATTTTTTCTTCTTTTTGAAAATATTTTTTCATATAGATTATAGATTGACGGTTTTTCTTTCAGTCCTTTAAAGATGCTGCTTCATTATTTTCTGCCTTACATAGTTTCTAATTTTAAAAAAAATTCATATTTATTCCTCTGCATATGTCTTTTTTCTGGTCCCTATTAAGTTTCTCTTTATCACTTTTTTTGGGCAACTTGATTTTGACACTCCTTATATTTTCTTTATGTTTCTTGTGCTTGGAGTCCATTGAGTTTCTAGATTTGTGAGTTTGTAGATTTATCATATTTGGGACAGTTTTGGCCATTATTTCTCCTAATAATTTTTCTTTGCCCTCTTCTCTCTCCTCTCCTGGGAATCATACATATATTTGGCTACTTGTAATCATCCCACAACTTGCTAATGTTCTGTTCATTTATTTTCAGACTTTCCTTTGTTTTTTTTAAATAATTTTCATTGCATGTCCTCAGATTCACTAATCTTTTTTATTAGAGTGCCTAATCTGCTCTTGATCTAATCCAGTATATTTTATATCACAGGCATACATTTTGATCTCTACAAATTCAAAGTGAATCTTTATTTATATCTTCCATTTCTCTCCTTAACATACTCTTGCTTTCCTCCCCACGTATAGAATATATTTATAGCTACTGTTTTAATGACCTTGTCTCTGAACTCTATTATCTGTTTCATTTCTGGGTTTGTTACTATTGATTATATTTTCCTTACTATGAGTTACATTTTCCTGCTTCTTTGCATACCTGATAATTTTTTATTGGATGCCAAACATTGTGAATTTTATGTTGTTTGATACTAAATTTTCTGAATTTCTTTTAATAATTTTAAGCTGTTTCTGGGATGCAGTTAAATTACTGGAAAAAGTTCGATCCTTTTTGAAGTTTGCTTTTAATCTCTGTAAAGTAAAATCTAGAAGGAAAATAAAAATTAATTGAACTTTCCCTGTTGCCAAAAAGGAAAGAGAACTTTTCTTCCTCTATTTTCTTAGAGTATTTCTTTGAGAAACCTAGTACTTGCAAATCCTTCCTCAGTTCCTTTAGCATGTATGTCTTTTCAAAGACTTAAAAAACCTCTTGCCAGCCTTGTAACCCAGAAATTTTTTTAAGGCACTTGTGAACCATTTCTTTGAGATGTAAATATCAAGAAGGATACACCCCTATATTCTCTGTCATCCTAGTGGCTTAGCCTAGGTACCTTGCTCTAAGCTGTAAGCACCTGCTTGTCATAGAGATATGAGAAGTTTTATTTTTAGCTTCAGGTAAAGCAAGTAACTAGCACAGATGGCTACTCCAATTACCAGGTGAACTTAGGATGAATTATGAAGTAATGTATAGTAAACAGCATTTTTAAGTCCTCTTTTATAAGGACAACTTATTTATCTTAAGAACATGAATATAATGGGCACATTGCATACATAATAATAGGATTTATTTCTTTCTTTGCAATCTTGTTTAACAGATTACCAGTAATGCATCACAGTCTGCTTTAATGCTTATTCATATAAAACTTTTCTTTCTTTCTCCTATGGAGAGGATTTCAGATTGGCAGGTAATTTTATCTTTAATTTTCCCCCAGCAGATCAGAGCAGCAGTTTAAAGCTAATATTGTCCTTTACTGAGGCACTACTCTTCTGAATACTCTACCAAAGCCTGTGTATTAGAGATTTCTCCACTCAGAATATTAGGAATAAGAACCCTTCCCAACCCTGTCTGAGCTCCAAAACTTGTCTGCCACACTCATTTCTTGTGACTTATTACCTGGCCTTGGATAGTTTCCTCATATGCATATGCTGATCAGTACTCAGCTGAAGATTCTAGACGATCCATGCACACACTTTACCCTATGAATCTAATCACCTTGTCCTTCTTGAATTTTCATCTATGTCTTCTTAACTCAAGGAGACTGCTAGGCTCTGTTTAGATTTCCCCTGCCTGTGCTGTGAGCTGAAATTCTCCAGACAATATGCTGAGGTAATCCTAGGGCTCACTTTGTTGACTTCTCTTAAAGATCAGTGTCCTTTGCTTCTGATGTCAGTGTCTGAAAACCATTGTTTTATAATTTATCCATCCTTTTTAGTTGTTTAAGATAAGAAGGTAACCACAGTTCTTTTTACTCCATCTTGGTTAGAAGAGAAAGTTGCTGTATTTTCTTTGAACCGTAAATTCTTTTCCTCCTCCTTTCCTGCATCTCTTGGATTAATCACTTTTTACAAAATTCCTGTCTATTTCTCTAATGATTTTGAAGTTATTCATTATATGCTCTTTGTTTTAAAGATGACCATTTTCTGCCTATTGCTGGACAACTGTGAGCTTCTTGCCATATTTCTGGCCTTGTGGATGAAATTTTACTACTTCTTTTGTGTGAAAGGGAAGCTCAAGGCTTAATAGATGAAAATCTGTTCCTGCTTCATGGCCTCATCTTTCATCTCTGTGAGAGTGTTAAAACTCTAATTCTTAAAATGTAGAGATTTTTTAACTTTTCCATCTCAGAACCCATTTACACTTAGAAATTACTAGTTTGTTGTGATAGGGAGGAATAAACTCTCTCTCCCAAAAATACAGCTGAAAAACCTGGACAAAATGTTTGGAACAGCTATTTGAATACTCTGAAAGTAAATAATAGAGTGGGTTGGAGAAAACCAGATTTTATAGTATCACTGAATTATTAATAAGTTTATCACTTTATTTCTTCTGGTATAACCTGGTATGTACTTACAGAAGTCCAAAACCAAAAGTATATACTGAAAATTACAAAATTCTGATGGACGAAATCAGTGAAATTCTAAATAAATGGAAGGACATATCATGTTCATTGATAGGAAAACTCGGCGTAGTAAAGATGTCATTTATCTCTGAATTAATCTACATTCATGTAATTCCAATAAAATCCAAGCAATATTTTTGTTAACATTGACAAGCTGACACAAAAATTTATATGAAAGACAAAGAAATGAGAATAGCTAAAACAATTTTGAAAATAAAAAAAGTCAAAGTATCATACCTGATTTTAAGACTTACTATGAAGTTACAGAAATCAAGACATTTTGGTATTTGTGAAGGAACACACACATAAATCAATGCAGAATAGAGTCCAGAAATAGAACCACACCAATATGACCAGTTGAATTTGACAATTCTACGGAAAAAAGATAGTCTTTTCAACAAATGACATTGGAACAACTGGACTTCCATGACCAAAAAAATAAAAATAAAAAAGAACCTCAACTTTAATCTCACACCTTTTACAAAATTAACTGAAAATCAAAAATAGGTCTAAATGTAAGACATAAAACTTGAAACTTTTAAACAGAAAACATAGGAGAAATAACTTTGAGTTAAAGAGTATTTTTCACGATTCATAAAATAAATAATAAATTGTACTTCAGCAAAATTGAAACATTCTGTTCTGTGAAAACACTGGTAAGAGAATAATGAGGAGCTACAGACTGAGAGAAAAATTTTCTATTCCCACATCTGACAAAGGACTTGTATCCACCATAAATAAAGAACCTCACAACTCAACAGTAAGAAAAAGAACTCCATTTTAAAATGGCCAAAAGACTTGAGCAATCACATCAACAAAGGGATCTATGGATGAAAATAAGCACATGAAAAGATTTTCAACAACATTAGCCATAGGAAAATACATATTGAAACCATGATAAGATACACAGTTTAGAAAGACTAATATAAAAATGATGAAACCTATTGCTACCAAGGATGCAGAGTAACTAGAGCTCTTTCATTGTTCTTCGGAATGCAAAATGTTATGGTCACTTTGGAAAATATTTTGGCATTTCTTACAAAGGTAAACATACACTTACCATATGATCTAGCAATTATATTCCTGAGCATTTACCTTACAGAAATGTTCACATAAAAATTTGTACATGAATGTTCATAGTAGCAGTATTTGTAATAGGCCCAAAGTGGAAATAACCCAAATATTCTTTAGCAGGCGAATGGATAAACAAACTGTGGTACTACCTAGAAATAAAAAGGAATGAACTATTGATTCACTCAATAACTTGAATGAATCTCAAAGGCATTATGCTGAAGGAAAGAAGTCTCAAAAGGTTACATATTGCATGATTCCATTTATACGGTATTCTCAAAAAGATGTAACCATTGTGATGGAGAATGGATCAGTGGTTGTGAGAGCTTAGGGGTTGGAGGGAAATATGACAAAAGGATAGCAAAAGGGAGTTTTGGGGGTAATAGAACTGTTTTTTATTCTGATTGTGGTGACGGTTACATGAACCTATACAAGTATTAAAACACCAAACTGTATGCCAACAAAGTCAATTTTACTATATGTTAATTTTAAAATAAAAATTAAAAAATATTGAACGTCCTAAAGGCTTTTGTTTATGTGGATTATATCTATCAATATTTGCCATAATAGAAGTTATAAGTGATAGCATTTTAAATATTAATTTGTTAATTCATTTGAAATAAAAATACTGAAAACACATTTTTTATTTGTAAAAAAATAAAAAATAACATGCTTGTAATGAAAAAATAACTATGTTTCCAAAATACACAAAAAATGTGATCTCATTGATTTCCATTTTTGCAAATATCTTTTATGTCTAGCTTAATAGAAGACAGCTAGATTTTCCTCTGCTTCTGCATCAATCTGTTGCAATATCATAGGCCATGTAACTCCGAGAAAACTCCACTGTACACTTGATAGACAGAATGATAGATGAGAGTGATAAATTCAAATAAAATCTCAGTTTAAAAAATATTTATTTAAAACTAGTTTCAAGTGCACAGTATATTGGTTAGATACTATATAGTTCATAAAATGATCCCCCAATTGCTTTCCTCCCTCCCCGGCCCTCCACCTAGCCATCATATTAATGCTAACTGCATTCCCTCTGCCGTGCTTCCCACCTTTTTGAAAGTAATTTGACTTCGAAGAACTTCGAAAGGACTTGGGGAAATCCTCAGGGTCCCCAGACCTCCCTTTCTTATTCCTGCTAGTGTATAGCAAATCTGATGCCCTCGTAGGTTGTTTTCAACTTCAGGTCAGGGTCACTGATCTAACTTTGCCTTCTCTTTTTGTCTCTGGTACTTGGGGATTTCCCTTTCTTGTTCTAATTATAGCTGTCTATGTTTTGCTTCTATTACATTTACTTGTATTTTATGTGTCTGAAATGAGATGAAGGATTTTTCACATAGCTTCATCTACTTTATCAGCTGTAGTTTTTCTTTCTATAGTCATTGGTCTTTTCCATTTTGTTTGGTGTGATTTCCTTGAGCCTTTTCATAATGTTTCTACCTTTCAGTTGTGGACTTTGCTTCTAATGTGGCTTTGTAATTCATTTTTCTTTTTTTTGTTTGAGATTATAAAATGTTTTCTTAATTTCCCACTGTTGTAAATATCTTCTTTGAATCCTTGTATTTCTTTTTTATTTTAAGTATGTATTTTTAAATTAAATTTATTGAAGGAACATTGCTTAATAACATTACATAACTTCAGGTGTGCTACACTATAATTCTTGATTGTGCTCTTTTTTAAAGAGCCATCATGATACCTATAAAATCTAAATACCATCATGATACCTATAATACTTCCAATGTGTCTTTTGGTAAACCTTCTCATTATGTATTCTCTTCATTTCATTTTGCTTTCTTTCTCTGTTTCCTCATCCTCCCCCACCCATCCCAGTTTCTATGCATAGTTCTTGAACTAATTCTTTTTGTTTACCACTGACCTGTTTGAAAAATATGTAAAGCAGTTTACATACTTGATATAGGTTTACTGTATCAAATACCCTGTCTCAAGTTATATTAATTTATTTGTTCTAGAAGAACATCTCCCTCTATCTTTGTCATTCCCTATCACCAGCAAAGGTGGCTGAAAACAGCATTCTGCACTGGGTGGCAGGCAATAAAGAAGTGTTTACTTTAGATAATTTAAAAATAATAATTTAAAACAACAAGTTAAAGTTGGTGTGCTATTTATCATCACCAAGCATCAGCAATTCTAAATAATATCTGTGATAAAATACTCCTCCCCTGAGGAAATGCTCCGTCGCCCTCCCCTACATTCTCCCTTCCAGCCACCGATTCATTAGATCCATGTGATTCAAGCCCTTTATGACACAATAACTTTATAAAAGCTTTCAAATTTTTGCTGGATTGCTTATGTGTATTGGGGTGGGCATGGAGGCAACAGATTCAGCTGTTCCATGGACATATCTATAAACCATTCCCCTAAATTCAGTCGTATTGCTCATTTCTACGAACTCCCAAATCCTGTCATGGACTCCACTGGCAAGGTGGGCTCACCATCTTTAACTCCAGCCTCCTCATAAAAGTACTTTGGAGTTACCCTACTTCTCCTCTTCCTCTAGAATATAGTCTCCATGAAGTCAGGGATTTTCATCTCTTTTGTTCACTGCAGTGTTCAGTGTTCAGCACAGTGCTGACACATAGTAGGTAATTATCTATTTATTTATCTATGTATCTAACCTACCTACCTATCAATCATCAGCCATAGTCATACTTTTTATCTGTATTGCTATGTGTGCATCTGAGCAGATAATGCTATAGACAGCATTGTGAAAGAGTGTCATATCTCAAACATGGCATGGATTCATCAGATAGCACCAGATTCATGAGCCATAAAGCACAAATTTACTCAGTGGCAAACTACGTGAACATGATTGAGAACTGCTGTCACTCATCGATATCATTAAGATATAAGAATTGTGGTACGATTATGGTGGTAGATGGGGACAGGTCTGAGATAATATTACTGGTAAGATGGGGGGGCTCAGAAACAGAAATTAGGTTGAATTATTGAAAATAAAGTTTTTCACACAAATTTGTGGATGGAAATTAATAATAGGTATACATATATAGCTTACATAATTGAATCCATATCTTTGGAATAGATAACACATTCATATGCAATGTGCATTTCATGCTTACTTTTCTGCACTTTGGCTTTTTTCACTAATATATCTTGCCAATTATTCCATATGAGTACATAAAGAGTTTATTTCTTCTTTAACAGCTGCATTTAGCTCATTGTACAGAATTACTACAATTTGTTTAACCAGTCCTCTATTGATAGACGTTTAGGTTGTCTCCAATGTTGGCAATAAATAACCTTATACGTCATTTTGCATATGTGCAAGTATATCTGTAGGATGAATTCCTACAAAATTGCTTAGTATGTGAATTTGTAATTTTGATAGATATTAAGTAATTGCTCTATACAGAAGCTGTGTTTAATAGCTGCCACCAATATCTGTTAGTCTGTCGCTTCACATCCTCACACTATGGTGTGTTAGCAGACATTTTTTTATCCTTGGAAGTCTGTTATATAAAATATGGCATCCCAACTTAGACTTAACTTGCATTTCCCTTTTTTATGACTGAGCTTGAGAATTGTTTATGTGCAAAAGCCATTTTGTTTTCTTTTTCTGTGAACTGTCATAAATTCTTTGCTCATATTTTTATTTTTTTTTACATATGGATTTGTAGGAGTTCTTTGTATCTTAGAAAAATAAGCCCTGTGTGATATGAGCTGTAGCTATTTTTTCAGTTTGTTATCAGTCTTTTGACATTGCTTATGGTGAGTTAGATGAATAAATCACACTTTTATTGTGAAATATTTAAACATATGGAAAAGTACACAGAATAATATAACAAATACCCATGTACCCTGAATTTTGTTATTTGGGCATATTTACAATTTTTTTTCTTTTTAAATAAATAAAATGTTACAGATACAGATGAAGCCACCTTTGTACTCTTTCCAGATCCATTTCTCCTTCTCCCTCCCATAAAGCAACCACTATTTTGAAATTGGTCTGTAGTTTTCCTATCAATGTTTTATACTTTAACTATAGGTGCTTGTCCTTAAAAACATTTACTTAGTGCTGCTTGGTATATTTTTTAAATCTATATAAATAACATCAAACTGTATGTGTCACTCCCAACTTGTTTTTTTCCCCTCAATATTATGTTTGTAGGGTTTACCCATGTGGTTGCATATAGATCAAGTTAATTGATTTTGATTTCTATAAAGCATTCCATTGTATTAATATACCAACATTAATCAACCCTTCCCTCACTGGTGGAAATTTACTATAAAAAGCAATACTCTGTGCAAGAGTTCTCTAGGGTTTAAATGTAAGAGTATAATAGCTGGCTGGTACCATGCCCCTCTTAAAATCTGTGAAGAAAAAAAAAACCAAACAAACAGAAAAATAAGCAAACTCCAAACTACTCTTTAAAGTGGTACCAATACATACTCCAACCAGAAGTATATGAAAGTCCCAGTTACCCTAACATCTTTGCCAATGCCAAGTTGGTATTTTCAAACTTAAAATTTTTTCCAGTCTGATGCATATAAAAATGGTGTCTCAATATTGTTTAATTTGCTTTTCCTAATTGCTAATGAAATTGATTATCATCCACCTGGGTTTCCTCTCTGTATATTGCCCCATTTAATATCTATTTCTCATTCTTTCATTGGCTTGTGCACCCCTCTTAGCACTTTATAACAGTGATTTCTATATTCTGGATAAATAGAAGTGTAGAGAACATACATGCATGCATCCATGTTCAGTCAAAACCAAAGCCAAAAACAGAATATCATTATCATAGAATAAACTCATGGAACATAAAAATAATTGAAATTTTACCAGTAAGGGTTTTTACAGTTACATTTTTTAATTACCTTTTAAATAATTTGACATTATAATGCAGGAATATGAATTTCCCATCACTGTTAGCAGTTAGAACCCTCCTGTGCTCACTAAAGTGGCACATTTTCAGTGCTAAATACTTTTGATTGACATCAGTGGAAGAAATATATTTTGGAACTTCTTATTTTCTCTAAATCCTCTTCTTTTCTTTGAACTATTTATAATCTTTATTAAGTCTGATCTAAGATGATTATACTGAATGTTTGTCATACAGATTTGGAGTTTTCCACAAAGAAATTTTGACAGGGAAAAAGATGACATTTTGCTTTTATTTCATTTCACAAGTTGTGAAGAATTCTCAAAATAAGGCTTTTACTCAAAAGATTTATAGTCTAAATGAATTAAGCAACTAAAATTAAATATATTTTGTTTAATGTTATGAACACTATATATGCAAACAACTTCTTACAAAGAATAAACTTATTATCTAATCAATATCTGTTATTCAATATCTATTCAATATCTGGACTATTATGTGAAATAACATACACAACTGTTAGTTCAAAAAAACTACACTATTATTTATGTAGAAAACAGCTAAAAAATTCCACCAGAAAAGATTACTAAAAAAATAAATAAATAAACAAATACAGTAAAGTTTCATGATACAAGATCAATGTACTGAAATCCATTGCATTTCTGAAAGATTTGGCGGAAATATGGCAGAGTGAGAGAATCCCTAGATCTCTCCCCTTGAAACAACAATGACTGAACATCTAAAATTCAACCAAAAAAACATCCAAACGCACGATGGCACATCTGAGTGTGAGATCTGTGCATAAGAGCTACCCACAGGTCATAACCCTGGGTGTCAGGCGGAGGACTAGGAGTAATAAAGAAGCTGCCTATTGAAGACGCTAGAGCCTCCCTGCAAAAGGAGGGGGAGGAGAGAAGGAGCATGAGTTCCTGTGCAAGTTCCCTGAACAGCTCTATTTGAAGCTGTGAGATGTGGCCACCGGCTACAGTCATCAGGGAAGAAAGCAGAGAAGTGTTGGGCGGGGCGGGGGGGGGGGGGCGGACCGCAGAGGAACAACAGTTGATTTTTGCTGGCAGAGGTTGCAAACCGAGGCTGAGCCACAACCCCAACCCCAACCCAGAGGGCCCCTCTAAGAAGGATCACCGCAGAGCCCCAGGGAATCTGAGCAAATGCTACCAAGACTGCTAAAGATCCAAGAGGCTTAGATGCCACATACTGGAAACCAAAAGAAGAGTGCCTTCTTTGCAGCAAGCTAAAATATAGCTTTTATTTAATAAATCTTTCTGGAAAAACAACAGAATACACTTCCATCAATTCCAGGTGAAGAAATAGTCCATTAAACACCACGAACAACCAAGATGACAAGAGCATTTCAGAAAGAAAGAGAAAAATCTCTAGAAAATAAGCTTACAGATATAGAATATAATAGACCTAAATGACAGAGACTTCAGGATGGTACTTCTGAAAAAACTCGACGAGATCCAAAACAATTTATATCAACAATTTCAGAAATTACAAAACAACTAGATGAGGAGAGTAAGGAGATTAAAACCCTCACGAGAAGAACAGACTAGATATCCTGGAGAGGAAGAAACACTGCAAGAGATGAAAAATGAAATAGCAAGCTTGGGAAATAGAGTCAACCAGATGGAGAAAGGATCAGCAATATCAAAGACAGAAATCTAGAAATATAATCAAAAGGAAGAAGAGGGGAACCGAAGAAATGAAAAGTAATGAAAGAGAAATTCAAGAACTAGCTGATACCATCAGGAGAAGAAACATAAGAATAATGGCCATTACCGAAGGCGAGGAAAAGGAGCAGGGACTAGAAAGCATTTTCAGACAAATAGTTTACGAGAATTTCCCAAATCTAAGGAATGAGGTGGAGCTTGGAATTCAAGAGGTCAACAGAACACCCAATTATCTCAACCATAAAGGCCTTCACAAGATATATTAATTAAAGTTATCAAAAATCAACAATAAAGGCAGTTCTCAAGGCAGCCAGGGAGAAGAAAACAGTAATGTATAAAGGAAAACCCATTAGATTATCATCAGACTTCCCAAGCACAAACCTTACAAGCCAGAAAGGAAAGGAATCAAATATTTAAACTATTAAGTGAAAGGAACTACCAGCCTATACTAATGTATCCAGCTAAGTTCTCCTTTAGATATGAAAGCAAAATCAAGACCTTTACAGACATACAAAAATTGAGGAAATTCTCCACTACGAGGCCTGCGCTACAAGAAATACTGAGAGTGGTCAGCTCACTAAAACAACAAAATAATAACAACAACAAAATTCATAATTAGGAGTAAAGTGGCTATCGTGCAAACAGAAGCAGAGGAGTGCAACCTTAGTAAGAGCAGGGCATTATAGCTTAAATAATAAGTGAATTGTTATAACAAGATAGAATGAATGTTCAGCATACATAGGGACAAATGGAGACAACAATGACTGAAAAGGGGAGATTCAAAGATCCAAATTTTGCAAAGGGAAATGAAAATAAGACACTCCAGAAGAAAAATGGATGATTGTATGTATGTGTGTATATATATATGTATATTATATGTATATATATATACATATATATATATATATATATATATATAGAATATCCTTTACATACTCATAATGGTAACCACATACCAAAGGCTCAGAACTGAGTATATAACATAAAACAAGAATAACCAGAGGGAAAACCCACAAAGGCCAAACAAAATAAAGACAGAAGCACAAGGACAAGAAGCAATGGAAACACCGAGCTACCAGAAAGCAAAAGATAAGATGGCTATAAGAACGCCTTGTATTTCGATAACACCCTAAATGTAAATGGACTGAGCTCCCCAATAAAAAGACACAGAGCTGCAGAAGGATCAAAAAACAAAACTCAACCATATGCTGCCTCCAGGAGACACATCTCAGCTCCAAAGAACAAATATAGACTCAAAGTGAAAGTGCGGAAAATGATATTTAAGCAAATGGCATTCTGAGAAAAAAGGAGTACCGTACTAATATCAGATGAAATAGACTTCAAAATAAAAAATGTAAAGAAAGATACTGAGGGACAGTCATAATGATAAGGGAATCATGCCAAGAAGACATAGCAGTTATTAATGTCTATGCACCCAATCATGGAGCCCCGAAATACATAAAGCAATTACTAATAGAACTAAAGGGAGGAACAGACCAAACACTACTGTAGTAGGGGACCTAAACACCCCACTGTCATAATGGACAGATCATCCAAACAGAAAGTCAATGAGGAAAAACATCCTTAAATGACACATTAGACCAACTGGACATAATTAATATTTACAGAGCCTTCCATCCCAAAAAGCTGCTTATACATTCTTCTCTAGTGCACATGGAACATTCTCAAGAATTGACCACATACTGGGACACAGAGATAGCCTCAACAAATATAAGAGGGTTGAAATCATACCAACCATATTCTCTGATCATAATGCTTTGAAACTAGAATCAACTGCAAAAGAAATCAGGAAGAACACAAATACATGAGATTAAAACATATGCTACTGAAGAATAACTGGGTCAGGAAGAAATAAAAAGAGAGATCAAGAGATACATAGAAATGAATGATAATGATAGTACAACATATCAAAACTTTTGGGACATGGCAAAAGCGTCATAAGGAAAGTTCATATCATTACAGGCCTATCTCCAAAAACAAGAATGAGCCAAATAAACAACCTAACGCTTTATCTAAAAAAACTAGAAAAGGAAGAACAAATGAAGCCTAAAGTCAGCGAAGGAAAAAAATCATCAAAATTAGAGCAGAAAAATAAATGAAATTGAAAACAAAAAAAAAAACAAAAAAAAAGAAAAATAAATGCAACAAAGAGCTGGTTCTTTGAGAAGGTTAATAAAATTGACAAACCCTGGCTAGACTCACTAAAGAAAAAAGAGAAAGGACACAAATAAACAAAATCAGGGATGAAAGAGGGAAATTACGACTGACATCGCAGAAATACAAAGGATCATACAAGAATACTATGAAAAAATAACACAAATTTAATAACCTAGAAGAAATGGACCAGTACTTAGAAAAATACAACCTTCCTAGACTGAATCAAGAACTGGAAAATCTAAATAGACCGATCAGCAGTATGGAAATTGAAACAATCATCAAAAACCTACCAAAAAGTAAAAGTCCAGGACCAGATGGCTTCACCAGTGAATTCTACCAAACATTCAAAGAAGATTTAATACCTATTCTCCTCAAACTCTTCCAAAAAATTAAGAGGAGGCAATACTTCCCAACTCATTTTATGAGGCCAATATTACCTGATACCAAACCTGGTAAAGATAACACACAAAAAAGAAAACTACAGACCAATATCTCTCATGAACACAGATGCAAAAATCCTAAATAAGATACTAGCGAACCGAATACAGCAACATATTAAAAAGATTATACACCACAATCAAGTGGGCTCATCCCAGGGCACAGGGATGGTTCAACATAAACAAATTGATTAATGTGATACACACATAAACAAAAAAAAATAAGAATCATATGATCATATCAATAGATGCAGAAAAAGCCTTCAACACAAGATACAGCATCCATTTATGATCAAAACTTAACAAAATTGGTATAGAAGGAAAGTACCTTAACATAATAAAGGCCATCTATGACAAACCCTCAGCCAACATTATACTTAATGGTGAAAAACTAAAAACCTTCCCCTAAGATCAGGAACAAGGCAAGGCTGTCCACTATTGCCACTGTTATTCAATATAACATTGGAGGTCCTAGCGAGTGCAATCAGAAAGAGAAAGATATAAAAGGCATCCAAATAGGAAAC
The DNA here is from genome assembly GCA_003508835.1 of Eonycteris spelaea. NCBI lineage: Eukaryota > Metazoa > Chordata > Mammalia > Chiroptera > Pteropodidae > Eonycteris > Eonycteris spelaea. The sequence continues at coordinate 112,934 of PUFA01000647.1, read as the reverse complement.
AAAGAAGTCAAACTGTCACTATTTGCAGATGACATGATTCTCTATATAGAAAACCCTAAAGACTCCACAAGAACACTACTAGAAACAATAAGCAAATACAGTAAAGTTCTGGATACAAAATCAATGTTCAAAAATCCATAGTGTTCCTATACTCTAATAAAAAGTGTCAGAAAAGAAGTGGAAAAAATAATTCCTTTTGCAATTGCAACAAAAAGAATAAAATACCTAGGAATAAATTAACGAAACATGTGAAGGACCTATATAATGAAAACTACAAGACCCTATTAAAAGAAATCAAGAAGATACAAAGAAATGGAAAGATATTCCGTGTTCTTGGATTGGAAGAATCAACATAGTTAAAATGACCATATTACCTAAAGCATTATACAGATTCAAAATCCCATTGCATTTTTAAAGAAATAGAACAAAAAATCATCAGATTTGTATGGAAGCACAAAAGACCAATTGCCAAAGCCATCCTGAGAAAAAGAACAAGGCTGGAGGCATCACTCTGCCCACTTCAAATTATACTACAAAATGACAGTAATCAAATGGCATGGTATTGGCAGCAAAAGAGACACATGGACCAGTGGAACAGAATCGAGAGTCCAGAAGTAAACCCATATTTATATGGGCAAATAATTTTCACAAAAAGCCAAAAACATACAGTGGGAAGAGGAAAGCCTCTTCAATAAATGGTGCTGGGAAAATGGAAAGCCCTCTGCAAAGAATGAAACTAGACTGTTGTCTATCACCACACACCAAAATTAACTCAAAATGGATTAAGGACCTGAATATAAGACCTGAAAAATAAAATGCATAGAAGAAAAATAGGAACTAAACTCAAGGACCTTGGACTTAAAGAGGATTTTATGAATTTGACCTCAAAGCAAGGGAAGTAAAAGCTAAATAAATGAATGGGACTACATCAAACTAAAAAGCTTCTGCTCAGCAAAAGAAATCATCAACAAGGTAAAGAGACAACCATCCGAATGGGAAATATATTTGAAAGCAACACCTCCGATAAGGGCCTAATATCCAAAATATACAAAGAACTCATACGACTCAATAACAAAAAAAACAAATGATCCATCAAAAAAGGGCAGAGGACCTGAACAGACACTTCTCCTAGAGGACATACAAATGGCCAAGAAAATTTGAAAAGATGCTCAACATCGCTAGCTATTAGGGAAATGCAAATTAAAACTACAATGAGATACCATCTCATGCCTGTTAGAATAGCTATAATCAACAGGCAAGTAATAACAAATGTTGGAGAGGATGTGGAGAAAAGGAACGCTCATACACTGCTGGTGGGACTGCAAATTGGTACAGCCACTATGGAAACAGTGTGGAGGTTCCTCAAAAAATTAAGAATTGAAATACTATATGATCCAGCAATTCTCTACTGGGCACTTACCCGAAAGACTTGAAAACCCATAGTGAAAAGATATTTGCACACCGATGTTCATAGTAGCATTATTCACAGTGGCCAGGACATGGAAGCAACCGAAGTGTCCTACGATAGATGATTGGATAAAGAATCTGTGGTACATATATACAATGGCATATTACTCGGCCATAAGAAGAGATGAAATACTGCCTTTTGTGACAACATAGATGGACCTCGAGATAATCATGTTAAGCGAAATAAGCCAGACAGAAAAAGTTGAAAAACTACATGATATCACTTATATGCGGTATAAAACGAAAAGCAACAAACGAGCAGGACAAACAAACAGAGACTCATGGACATGGACTATAGACTAGTGGTTACTAGTGGGTGGGGGAGGAGGAGGGAGATAGATGGGTTAAAACGGGTCAAATATAGGGAGTTTGGGAGGGCAATTTGGGTAAAGGGGTCAAATATATGGTAGTGAAGGAAACTGGACTTTGGGTGGTGAACAGCAGTAGAATATACTGATGTCAAATAATAATGTACACCTGAAAATTATATAACTGTATTAACCAGTGTTACCCTAATGAAATTAATTTTATTAACTAATTAATTAATTAATTTTAAAAAGCATACAATGCCTTTTCTAAAACTGTGAAGCTAATATGCTCTTCTCTAAACACAGGTGTTATAGGTGAACCTATGTCCCTGTTTAACAATTAAAATCACTTTGTGACATAAAATTTACAGCTTATGTAAAATTACAGAATTAGCTCTTGCAATACTAAATAAAAAAGTATTCTTCAAGGGACTGATAGAATTGCAATATATAAAACAAATGAGAATTTTTTGGCTTCAAGTTATATCTGGAATCTTTTTCTTTATTTTATTTATTTATTTATTTATTTTTTATTATATTTATTTGTTGCTTTTATGTTCTGCTGAAGAAATCCTAAGGTTATAAAATCTCCTACATTTACTTCTGAAAGTTTTAAAGTTCCGTTTTTTCACATGTAGATGTTTAATCTGTCTAAAGTTTTTTTGGGGGGTAATCATGTCGATTTTATATTTATTGGTAGAAAATTTGTAGTCCTTTAAAATTATTTTTAAATCTGCATTGTATCTATATGTTGTCCCTCTGTTTGTTTTTAATATTATTAAATTGTGCCTTCTCTTTTGTTTTCTCGTTCAGTCTTGCCAGAGATTTGCCTTTGCCAAGAAGCAAGTTTTGTTTTATTAATCTTAGCTATTGTATCTTTGTCTTCTATTTTATCACTTTATGATTTTTACATAGATTATTGTCTTTTCTTTTGCCTTCATTAGGTTTAATTGGGTATGTTTTTCTAACTTCTTGTATTAGATATTTAAATAATTAAATTTCTACCTTCTTTTCTAATAAAAAAAAAACATTCAAGGCCATACAGTTCCCTTTACATCCTACTTTACCTGTATGTTACAAGTTTTGATAGCCATTATCATTCAGTTCTAAAGACTTTCTAATTTACATTATGGTTTTCCTTAACCCGAGAGCCCTGGAAAAGTGTTTTTAAACATTCCAAATAACTTTTTAAAAGTTGTGGTTGTTGTCGTTGTTGTTTGTGTTGTTGATTTCTAACTTAATTGTACTGTGTGACAGGGAATGTGGTTTGGATGAACCCAATGCTATGGTATTCATTAAGACTTGCTTTATAACCTAGAATGTGGTCAATACCCAAATGCTTCAAAAGAAAACTCTTAGGTGTATGGAGATATATATGTGTTTGTAAACATACATACACTCACAACATACACATATACATACACATACACACACATCTGTTAAATCAAACTTGATAATTGTGCTGTTCAGATTTATGTTCTTATCATTTTTTTTGTCTGATCAATCTAAGTCTCTAAGGAAGGTGTGTTAAAATCTCCCATTATAATTATAGATTTGTCAGTTTTTCCTCATAATTCCATCCATCTTTGCCTTATATATTTTAAAACTATGTTACTAAGTATATAAAGTTTAGAATTTTTACATTTCCTACTGAACTGACCTTTTATTGTTGTCAATTGATACTGTCTATCACTAATAATTACATTGATCTTACAATATATTTTTGTAATGTTATAAACAGAGCTACACTGGCTTATTTCAGCTAAAATTTTCCTGAATATCTTTTTTCATTCCTTAATATTCCAACTGGTGACCTTGTATTTTAGATATGTCTCTTTTAAAGAGCACATGCTTAATATCCAAAAACATATAAAGAACTCATACAACTCAACAACAGAAAAACAAACTCCAATTTAAAAATGGGCAGAAGACCTGAACAGATATTTCTCCAAAGAGGAAATACAGATGGCCAATAGACATGTGAAAATATGCTCACGGTCACTAGTCATCAGAAGAAATGTAAATTCAAACCACAATGAGATATCACTTCACACCTATCAGAATGGCTGTTATAAATAATTCAAAGAACTAGTGTTGATGAGGATGTGGAGACAAGGAAACCCTCACACTTGTGGATTGCAAATTGGTAGAGCCACTATAGAAAACAGTCTGGATGTTTTTCAAAAAATTAAAAATGGATATACCTTTTGACCAACAGTTGTGCTTCTGAGTATTTATCCAAAGAAAACCAAAACAATAATTTCGTAAAGATCTATGCACCCCTATGTTCACAGCAGCACATTTACAATAGCCAAGATATGGAAGCAACCTAAATGCCATCAGCAGATGACTGGATAAAGAAGTTATGGTTCATATATACAGTGGAATATTACTCAGCCATCATAAAATGAAAAAAAACATAAATAAAAATTAAAATAAAAATATGAAATCTTACTATTTGCAACAACCTAGAGGTTATTATGCCGAGTGAAGTAAGTCAGACAGAGAAAGATAAATACCATACGATTTCACTCATATGCAGAATCTAAGGAACGAAAAGAATAAACTAATCAAAGCAAACTCATAATATAGAGGACAATCTGGTGATGGCCAGAGGGGAGGGGAATGAGGGACTGGGCAAATGGGATAAGGGTTAAAGAAGTACAAATTAGTAGTTGATAGATGATCACAGGGATGGGGAGCATGGCATAGGGAATGCAGTTAGCATTAATATAATGGTTAGGCTAATGTAGAGCCAGAGGAGAGAAAGAGCAATCAGGGGAGTCGTTTTGTAAACTATATAAACTATATAGAAGTCTAGCCAATATACTGTATACTTGAAGCTAATAATAAAATAGAAAATTTTTAAAAAAGAGCACATGGGCTGGATTTCTCAAAATCCAATCTGACACTATTAACTAGAGAGTTTAGTTTATGTATATTTATACTTGTCATTGTATTATTGTATTTGGATGTTTCCACCATTTTAATTTTGTGTTTTCTTTATACACTAGTTTTTTCATTGCTTCTTATTTTTTCTCTCTTTCCTACTTTTAATATGCCGATGGGATTTTCTCCCCTTTTTTCCCCTTCAGTGGATTGGAAGTCAGATAGTCTTTCTTTGTTATTCCATTTTCCCTCTCTATTAGTGTTTAAGTTTATGAAATTATGCACTCTATTTCTATTATTTAATCATTGCGGCAGAAATAACAACATGCATGATTAACTTACAAGTCTAAAGTTAAAAAAAATCCTTTATCTTCCTTCCAGATAATAACTCCATTAACCCTCCCATCTCATATGCTTATTTCAAGTCTAGACTGCTTTTCAAATCCCACTAGCAATGATTATTATTGTTTTATACCCCATATTTATTTACACTTGTCCACATGTTTACCATCATCTTTACTTTTCATTCTTTTATTCATCACAGACATTCTGCCCGGGATCCTTTTCATTCTATTTTTACTTACAATACACTCAAATTTCCTTTAGTAAGGATCTGTTGGTGAAGAACTATCTCAATTTTTGTGTGAAATGTCTTTATTTCACTCTCATTCTTTAAAAAAATATTTTTGCAGAAAAATGTGTATATATTTTTGCTGAGTATAGAATACTAAGTTAACAATCAGCAAATTGAAGATCATTCCACTATCTTCTGATTTTTGAGAAGTCAGCTGTAGGTTTAATTGCTGTTCCTATGACATGATCTGGCACCTTTCTCTGACTTCAGTTTTCTCTTCTCTCGCTCTTTATTTCTTTGTCTTTTTTTTTTTTTTTTGCAGTATCTGGATTAGATGTCTTTCTTTATCCTACTGAGGATTTTTTGGGCTTCTTGATGTGTGGATTGATTTCTTTCATTAAGTCTAAAATTTTTTTCAGCTATTCTCTTCAAATATTGACTCTGCACCATTAATATTCATATTCATAGTCTCTTTCTCTAACCCTATAGTCAGTTATGTACTAGATTTTCCACTGTACTCTTCTCATCTCTTTCTTCTCTCCTGTATTTTCATTTTTTTTCTTTCTCTGTGCTGAGAGGATGATCATATCTTCAGGTTTATATTCCAGTTCATTAATACTCTCTTCACTTATGTCTACATTTCTGCCGGATGACATTCAATGAGCTGGTATTTTCTTTATTTCTAGAAGTTCTTCTTTAAAGTTTTTTTCCCCAATATGCTATGTCACCTTTTATAATTTTTCCCTCAAATATTTTCAAATTAACAATCTATTTTTTAAACATAGTACACATGTACACATAGTTGTTTCAAAATGTGTCTGGTAATCTAGTCTCTGAAATCTGTATGAGTGTGTTTTTGTTGTTTTTATCCCTGCTATTTCTAACCCAAATTGCCTTGTCTCCTTGGGTGCCTAACTATTTTAGTCTGCTTTCTGGTCATTTCCCTTGAAAATTTATTTGAAGGGGTTCTCTGAGCCTGGAATAAATAGAGTCCCTCCAGAAGCTCTGTATTTGTTTTTACTGAGCACTGTAAAGTACTACCTGTCTGAGAGCCACCTAAAACCAAGTTCATAGCTTGAAGTGCATTGGTTGTTCAGGCCATGGGTGATAGACATGAAAATCTGTTGGAGGACTGGAGTGTGGCTTTATTTTTCTCAGGGATGGATTTTTTTTTTTTACTTCTCTCTGCCTTTTTTGCCCTTCATTTTTAGCAAATGATCTCTGCTTGGTCTCAGACAGCCTCTATACAGTTCTCTGGGATTGCTGAGAGCAGGAGCAGGTTTTTGTTTTGGTTGGCCCTTATGCAGCTGATATAGCCTTTTGAGGTTTCAGCTTAATGTTGAGAGAGTTTCCTATTAAACTCCTACCTTGGACTGGCCCTGAGCCTTAACTTCACTCCCTCTAGCCCTGTATGGCCACTGAATCAAAGCTCAGGTGGTCAATGTAGGCAAATGCCCTCAGAGGCAAATTGACTTTGGTACACCAATATTCTACTTAGCTCTCTGGTTCACAAACTTCATCCAAAAATTGTCCTAGAAGTTTCCTCTGTCTTCTCAGCTCTTCAAATGCTTTTAAAGTGATTTTGAAAGATTTTATCTAGTATACTTTCATTGCTTCAAACATAATTGAATCAAAATAACCAAGCTTGCCATTGCAGAAACTAGAATCTGTACTCTTAAATGTTAAAAATTCATACTTGGCTAAACAAGGTCCAAATTCAGTCAATATCACTACCCTCCTACCAAACAATGCAAGAGCCTTAGAATGCTTTAAATATTAATAGTCTCATGCTGTCTTACATGTTTTTGTGCTCCCAGGGATGGATTTTTTTTTACTGTTTTTACTCCCAGCTTGTTTTTATACTTCCATATTATTCAACATTATTGTTTTATATACTTAATGTTTATTTCAGTTTCCCTATGTTTACCATTTTTGTTCACTGTTTCTTTGTCTTTTATTCACACCCTGCTCTCTGATTTAAATTTCCTTCTTCCTGAAGTATATCTTCAGTAGTCATTTTAGTGAGAGTTTACTATTGCTAAATTTCTTTTGGTTTGTTTTTCTGAAAATGTCCTTATTTTGCTAACAACAAAAACAAAAGAGTAATACTTCTCATCAGTATTTCTTGGGAATACTTGTGGCGACTGGTGACTCTCTGTATGGTGTATTATTTCTTTGCAAGTACAATATTTTATTGTTTCTAAAAATATCTTCAACAGATATGGTCTGTGGGGTGCCATGTGCCCTGAATTATTTGCTTTTGCTGAGGTTTCTAGAGGTTTAAATGTCTCTGCTTCAATTTTTTATTTGACTTTTCAGCATGTGGTTTCCATAACATACAGTAAGGTTGAGTTTAGACTAACACATCCACATAAGCCTGGGGTTTTTATTTCTTCAGGTGGCACCAGAGCAACATGAGACTTTTCACTGCTTACTTTCCAAACCCCTTTTTAACGGACAGAGAAGCTACTAACGGCTTTTTTCCCAGAGGTTTAAGTTGTACTTCTCTGCCCCTGGTGGACTTGAGGCTGTGTTGCGAGGACCTGCATGAGCATTAGATTCCTAGCGCTAAGCCCTAGTCCCCTAAAGCCTGATCTCTGGAACCAGTACCACCATGTGTTATTGCCAGTGCCTGTTTACAATTATTAAACGGGCTTTAATTTTTTTGTTTTTTCTGCAGATTTACTTTTTTTCTAAAGCTCAGCTTAAATTAAATTTTTGTTATAGGTATAGTTAAAATGTTTGTAGTTGGGGAGGTACTATTGTCATCTTAGTATACTATATTGCCAGAAAAAAAGTATTTTTATATATATGATATTGCACCTTATTAATAATTAAGCACTTTCCTTATCATGTCCATATTAATAAATACACACTTCTTTAAGTTCCAAGAAAATTAAGTTCCCCTCAGGACCATCTATTTTGAGACATATTGAAGCCAGGTCTCTGTAGCATGTTGGATTATTTTCCAGATATACCACCCATGTAAATTTAATATACATCATTTCTCCTGGGTCTAAAATTTCTTAGCATAGTGATTTTCAACTTTTAAAAATTTTAGTAGCAGAACCCTATTTTTGAATATTACTTGGAACCACAAAATATAAAATAAATAAGAGGGGGTCTGCTTCAGTTGAAGTGGTGCTGAGAGTTCCTGATTTTCACCAATTTACCCTCCCCCTTGCTCTCCAAGTTGCTCCCTGGGCAGCTTCATAGACCTCTTGAGCTCCACATACCATGGTGTGAAAACAAATTGAATAGTTCAGTGGTTCTCAAAGTGTGGTCCCAGCCAGAAGTATGAGCATCCCTGGGAATGTGTTAGAAATGCAAATTATCAAGCCACCATCCCAGATATACTGAAATCAGAAATTCTAGGGGCAGAACCCAGCAATCTGTGTTAGCAAGCCCTCCAGATGACTCTGATGCAAGTTAAAGTTTGAGAACTTACTAGAATAGAGTATACCATTGAGAAGGTGGTGTAACAGGCTGAGGTCCAAGATTATTGGACAGAGTGCCCAAAAGTGACATTTCTTAGCTTAAGTTATCCGGAAGGCTCTTTCCATCTGCCATTTTCTTTCCTTTTTCATTTTTTTTTCATTTTGTTGATTTTTTAAATTAATTATTGGGGTAACATTGGCTAATAACATTATATGTTTCAGGTGTACAATTCTATAGTGCATCATCTGTGTATTGCATTATGTGCTCACTACCCAAAGTCTAGTCTCCTTCTGTCGCCATATATTTGACCCCTTTTACCCTCTTATCCTATCCCCAACCCCTTTCTCCTCTAGTAACCACCATACTGTTGTCTGTGTCTATGAGTTTGTTAAAAACAAACACCTACCATTTCCTCTGTACCTGAGTGAGATTATAGACACTCTCAAGGTCTAACTTTGCAATAGCCTGGGTCCTTTAGAATTGGTTCAATGTGTCAGAAATCACAGGAAAAGTAGAGATTTTTTACTTTTAATTCATTAGGCAAAAATAGTGACACTCATAATTTTTCTTGACAAAAAGACTTTGTATCTGAAGCTCATAAAAATAATGTTAAGCAAAGAAGCTATACATAAAAATATACATACTGAACAATTCTATTTATGGAAGGCATAAAAAAGTCAACACTAATCTACAATGGAAGAAGTCAGGATAGGAATTACCCTTCAGGGTTTATGACTGGAAGGAAGCAGGAGCGGGGACTGACTTACAGGTAATGTTTCTTGATCTGGATGTTATTTACGGGAGATGTGTTTATTTTCTAGAAAATTCATCAAGTTGTGCCCTTATGATATGTGCATTTCCTGTAATATTTGATATACTGCAATACAACAGTTTAAAAATGGTATTGGGTCACCTGAAAAGGAAGGTCAGTGTACAATGACACACTGTTGTGAATTCTGGGCTTCAGAATATCAGAGAACCTGGGTCTTCACTTCTGGGTATGAATATACATTTGGTGCAAACACAGATTCCTGGCACCAGGTCTACTGCATTATGACAATAAGAATTGTATGGAGACCGCTCTGTTTCTTGATTGAAAAAGACCTCTTGGTTGATGGCTTTCCTGATCAGGATTTCCTGTGGATTGGGAAGAAATAAGGCAGTTACCTATGTGAACTGTGGGCCAGAGTAAGTTTCAGCATCTGGCTACTCCAGGAAATGGGAGGCGGTTAGGTTCTGGATTTTCAATCTGGTTAGGCCAAGAAAACTATAGAAAGTGTGTGTCACAGGTAAAAGTACACCATTGTTTGGTCCCTCGTTCTTAATTCTATAGGTGGACAAGGGTCCAAGTTGTGAGAACCCCATCTTTTTGCCTGTACCCTTCTGGGCCCAGACCATAAACCAACATGTAAACTGAGTTTTCCCTGGCTTGTAGAAGTAGATCAAGTCTCAGTTAAAGAATTAGCTTAAATTTCACCAGTTCTTGCTCACATCTGCAATTTACACAGGAATTTCAGCCCTCATCTAAAAATAGCCCAATTATGTCTTAACGTCCCTAAGTAGATCACAAGCCAATCTTGTTTTGGCATCTCCCATATTCTCCTTTATTAATTCTGGGCCCCACCTTTGTCACTCTGCCCACAAAGCTGCTTAAGAAGTATTTTACTCCTCCGCCTGCCCCTACCCACTGCTGCTGTGTCCACCATGGAAATGTTGATAAAGGTGCTAAGGGTGTTACCTCCTGATCCCCCTAAAGGCCCCAACCATGGAGGTGCCCACCCATGTGCCAGACATGCTCAAACATGATTGACTCTCCAATTCAAAAGCAAGGTAATACACCTGCTGAATACATGATGCCCTGATGGTGTGATCTGAAAGCAGGCCCTAGCTGCTGTTACATTGTTACATTCCATGGCTCAATTTTGGGGTTGGTGACCGGTAGGGGCATAGGACTGGGATTGAATGGCTCTCCTGTTGCTGAAGGACAATGGTGTTTTCCAGAGGAGGTGCGGGCTTCAATCAGGAAGTGCCAGGCACTGCTGCTCCCTCTGGTGGTCTGTGCTTTCCACCAGTGGAGACAGGGAGGTCAGCTTCAGCAGTCTTGCGTCATTCATACCTCTTAGAACTATTCCTGAGTGCAGGGTATTTAAAAGATAGTTTCTATACCAGATGGACCCAAAACATTAGTTAATAATGCCACACAAGATGAAGAAAGGTTGTGGAAATGTTCCAGATTAAATGAGGCTAAAGAGACTTGATAACTAAAAGCAATACCTCACCCTAGACCAGACCCTGTGATGGAGAGGAAAAATGCTATAAAGGACATTACTGTCCCAACCGATGAAATTGCAGAACAAATGGTAATTAGATAATAGTATTGTATCAGTGTTAATTTACTGAAGTCGTTAACTATATTTGTGACATAGAGAATATGCCTATTCTTAGGAAATGCACACTGAAATACTTAGGTATAAAGGGCTATGATGTATGTAATTTATCCTCATATGGGCCAAATACACACATGAAGGGGAGGGGAGGAGGAAGAGGGGAGGAGAGCTAGAGACAGAGACAGAAAGAGAAAGGGAGAAAGGGAGGGAGGGACAAGTGAGTGGGAGCATATACACACGAACTATAAAGCAAATGAGGTAAAATGTGAGCAATAGGTGAACCTGGTAAAGGGGATATAGATGTTTTATGTACTACTTTTATTTTTGTAACTTTTTTGTAAGTTTAAAATTATTTCTAAACAAAAATGTTTTAAAATGGAAAAGACCATTTCTGTGCAAGCAGTCAGAATCTGATGGCACGTGCCTGACTGAACTCTTCCTATGGCAGAGATGAGGAATGAGGGCATGGCTGTCTTCCCAGGCAGGGCTACCGGACACATCCCAAAAGGTAGTCAGATAACCAGCATGTCCCTGCCAAGTGGCATCCGAGGCAACTCATCTCTTGATCTCTCCCACCCTACAAGATACCAAAAATAATATCTTTTACATTTTCTCCTGAGGATTATGGGTCTTGCGTATTGGTGAAAATTTGGTTACAAAAGGTATATTGGTTCATTCATCCATCCAATAAGTGTTTTAAATATTTGCTATGTAACCAGTAACTGAGGAACTGTACTAGGGCCTGAGTATACAGCCCAGGGTACAAGAGGAGACAGAACCTCTGTCCTAAAAAAGCCTATGAGCTAGTTGGGGATGTACCCACAACCACTTAAATATATGTATATTTCCAAATGAATTGACCATGAAGTCAACTGAGGAAGCCCTAGAGAAGCCTAGCCTTTTACCAGAGGGAGTACAGCCAAGCCCCATGGCTCTGATACACATTCCAGTTTTCCCCCAAGGATTTTTAGGTTACAGGTACTTTTGTATCTGATATTAAGAGAAGAAGGAACCACCAATGCTTACCTCAAACTGAGTGCAGCCCATCTGTTTTGGCTTAGCTTTCTGCAGGCTGCTCCGCCCGCTGTGAGAACCAGGGAAGAGGACAACATGCCACTCCATTGATATCCCTGGGCTGGTGGGCCAGGGAGCTTTGGAAAAGTCTTTCTACTGAATACGTACCTGCAGATGAACATAACAGCTACACCCATAATGCTTGTGGAAGGCAAAGACCACCAAACACCCTCATGTGGAAGCCTGACAGCCTAGTGGCCCTAAGACTCCATCCCTGGGGTGCTAAGTCATGAAAACAACATGACGATTTTCCAAATAGACAGAATAATTTGGGGGAACAGTTGTGGTTCTCCCCCTAACCCTGGGTGTGGCACCAACTGTGATGCCCTCTACTTGGGGCTCCAAGTAGGCAGTATTAGGGAAGGAGTGTGTGTGTGTGTGTGTGTGTGTGTGTGTGTGTGTGTGAGAGAGAGAGAGAGAGAGAGAGAGAGAGAGAGAGAGAGAGAGAGAGAGAGAGGAGAGGGGGGGAGAGAGAAAGAGAGAGAGAGAGAGAGAGAGAGACTGCAAGTGACATGATGTATGCCCATTCTGTCCATGGGTCTCAGGTAGGACCGATCCTCACCTCTGATGCATTCTGGTCCTGGTCCAAAGAAGTTCCAGATCCAACAAATGTTTACTGAGCCCCTATCAAGTTCCAAGCCTTTTACTTTATACGTTGACACATTTTATATCATTTAAACTTTAACAATAACCCTTTAAGGTAGGAATTATCTGCATTGTACAAATGAGAAAACAATCGCAAAGAGATTCATTGATTTGCTCAAGTATATCATACAGCTTTTTTTTTTAACACTCACACACGATACTCTTAGCTGAGGCCTGTCTGTGTTGGTTGCTTATCTTACAGTATTTCTTGTCTTCTCTACTATTGGAGCCTTTGCTCCTCATATATAAGCTCTCTTATTCTCTTTTCACTAGCCCAGGTGGGCTTATCTTTTTTAATACTGCATTTAATAGCACAAAAAACACGAATACAAAGAAACTGGCAAAGGTGTTTGTCAATGAGATATCCCTGCCTCCTCCACTTTTCCGCTTTCATGCCCATATATGTAATGGGCTACATTTATATAAACTTTTCTCCCCCGCACCCCTCCCCCGCCCCAAACATATAACTGTTATGTGATTGGTCAGTTGAAGCTGAAACACTCATGGAGAAAGATGTTTTACGGTTACAAGGGCACACCCCCCCCCAAACCCACCCACCCACCCCCACACTTCCCCACACAATCTTTTGGAGGAATATAGGGTATGTACCAGTGTCAGGATCTCCCTTTTTCTGCCTTTCTCACCCAGAACATTCCTGCCATTTAATTTTCCTTTAAATGACTGCTTGGACTAGAGCCTCTTCTCCCATCCCTTCTATTTCTCTTCCAGTTAGGACCTTTTAGACACTGGGTACTGTTCAATTCTTACTCTGTCAGGCCCATAGGCCATGAACGTAGGTCCTTTAAATCTCGATGCCAGTTGTAGTATAGGTGTCGTCATTTTCCATTACAGGTAGGTCTGTGTGTCAATTCAGTAGGCTTGTGTATTCATTTCTTTCACTTTTTCTGACTCATGTTCCAGGACCTGTTTGTGATAAAACAGTAAATACCCTTCACTGTCCAGAACGTCCTTAATACTGGCCTTGGTGATAACAGCATCATCACACTTGAACCACTGGTCCTTGTGATGCCGGATGAAGCTGGTGTAGTGGCCACTCTCCAAGGTTCCTTGGTGATTAACCACAGCAAACAGGGAATATTTATTCTCTTCGTTTCCACTACTGGTTGGCAGCTGCAACTGTCCATTCATCCTGCTCTCTTTACTTGAGGCCATAAATGGTGTCATATCCAGCTCCAGAGGAAAGGATATGTATGTAGTGATCTTGCGCCTCTGTTTGGCGGAGTGTTCAAACCGTTTGAAATGAAAACAGGCAACAACGGGTAATTTATTCATTGTGAGCTGTTTGGTAGATTCCTGGTAGCTTTGGCAACTACCACATTTGATTTTGGCACTGCTTCCTAGGTGCTCTGGCCTTGTAAACCTTCGCAAGCAGTCTGTGAGAGTGGTGGTTCCTGGTATGTGGCTTTCCCCATTCACACTGCTCTCCCTCCCTGGGCTCATGGGCCAGAAAGAGGTGCAAGAGCCAGGCAAGTCCAAACTGATGTCCCAGCATGGGTCTATTGTGGTGGAGACACCATGGCAGGCTTGGCAGGTGACATCGGACTGCAGGCCACCTGTAAAGATTTGGTCTATGATGCAGTTACAGTGGTTGGGATTGTTGGCTGCCTTCCCAGCATCATCACCTTTGCAGTGCCGGTGCAGGACATCTAATGCTGCAATGAGGAATTCATGGGCATCCTGTTGCCTGTACCCTGCTAAATGGCGTGCATGTATCCATACCAGATGCAGTAATTTATAGGGAACATGAGGAGATGGGTTTCCAGAATACAACTCCCGAAAAAGCGAAGACATCTCACAGACCAGACACAACTCGGGACTTGGCATTTCACATCTGTGCCTGTCAGAGAGGAAGAAATCTCTCAGGATCGGAGTGTGCGTAAGGGCCTGGACAATGCAGTTCATAAAGCACGTGTTGCCAAGATTGATCAGTCCTCTTAAACCGATGGTAAAGCTAGAGGTGATTCTTCTTCTCCTTGGGTTGTGTCCAAGCAGTTCTAACTCGGGTTTGGTTGTCTCCCAGGTTGGGTATTTCTCACCCAGGCGGGACACTGAACACTGCTGGTGAGAAACCTCGGTTGAGGTGGAAGCTTGCAATTTCAAAGCTTCTCCTTGCTCTTCTTTGGCAATTTGCTCAATGTCTTTGTCATATACATAGTCCTTACACATAAAACAGTATATACCTCCATAGTAAAGGTCTACAGCTAAGTTGTGTTGTTTTGTCTCGGCGTGCTCATGAATGTGTTTCTCCGTGAAGCAGCCAAAGAAGACACAGGAAAGGCAAGAGTGGAGTCTGTTCAGATGGGTGCTGCACACATGGCAGATGCACGACTTTGCCTTGCTTTTCCTGGTCTCTGGGGTTCCACACCACACGAAGCACTGGTAGATCACCCGCAGTTCCTTCCTCCAGTTCTCTCCCACCTTAAAGCTGTTCACGTGGGAACAGCCTGGTGGACCCACAGCGAAATCCACATCCAGGCATCCACTCCCGGGGCCGCGCCGGGGCCGGGGCCGGGGCGGGGGCCGTGGCCTAGGCTGCGGCGGGGTACGGAACCGGGTCTGTGGCCGTGGCCGGGGTCGCCGGCGGGGGGCACGACTGCGCCGCGGAGAGGGATCGGGGGGCCGCGGAGGGTCGGAGGGAAGGGTTGGGGGAGGAACCTCGTCGCTGCTGCCGCCGCCGCCGCCGCTCCGCGCTGGGTTCTCATCCTCCAGCTCCTGTTTGGACTCCCCCTTCGGCTCCTGCTCCGCCTCCCGTACCGACTCGGGTTCGGGCTCCAGCTTGAGCTCAACCCGGCGGCCCGGTCCCTCTGCCGGCTCCACCTTCCCGGAGGCGTCCACCTTCCCCGCCGCCTCCACCTTCCCGGTGGCGTCCACCTTCCCCGCTGCCTCCACCTTCCCTTCCACCTTCGCCTTCGCCTTCTCCTCCGCCTCCGCCTCCACCTTCCTCTCCGCCTTCTCCGCCGCGGTCTCCTCCGTCTCCGCCTCCTCTACCTCCTCCGCCTCCACTGGCGGCAGCTCCTCCCCCTGCTCGCAGGGCTCGAGCGGCCACTGGGCGTGGCGGCACGGGGGCCACGCAGACCTGGGTGTCCCCCGCCCAGTCTGAGAGAGCTCAGTTGCTGTGGCAGCTGGACCCAAAAGGGACTTTCACTGGAGGCGGTGGCGGAAGCAGGCGACGCCCCCGGGAATCCTCCCGCTGTAGCCCCCTAGCGGAGGCCGTTTCTGCAGCCAGGCTCGTTTCCTTTAATTCAATATTTCCCAAACTTGCTTGTTCCCGAGAATCACGTGGGGAGCGTGTTAAAATTACAGATTCCTCGGCTCCACCCGCAGATCCACTGAATCAGAATCTCAAAGGGAGGTGCTCCGGGACCTGCATCTGTAACTAGGACCGGAGAGAATTCTTATGATCAGGCAAGTTTGGGAAACACAGCGCTAATTCATTGAGGCTGGCGGGAAGGGGGGCGGTGACCGCGCAGTCTCTTTAAGGCGCTTCCAGTTCTCGGCTCCAATCGCTGTTCTAACCCCTTTCGTCGTCTCCTCCCCCTCCTCGTCCTTCCCTCCGTTCAGACAGCTTCCCCCAGCACTACAGGACCGGCTACAGAGGGGTAGCCAAGTCCACAAACGCCTCTGGGGCTGTGAAATGTCCCCTCAGAGGCTGGGTTCTCAGGAGTACAATCAGAAGGTGTGATAGGCCATCATCTCTGCAGCTGAGCTTGCCCCCAGCCCTGTCCCAGGCTCCCCTCCCACCCCAGCTTCTGCAGCCCTGCCCGATAAGGATGAAGCCCCGGCTCCATTCTGGGGCAGGCCTGAAACCCGGATTCCCAGGATCAGAGTTCCCGAGGCCCCTGACCCTAAATAAGCACGTCCCTTTGCCCATCTTATCAGCATTCCGCAGAGGCTGCGCCTGCTCCACGCCTCCTCCTTGGGCTCCCAAGGCCACGAGTGGGTTGAGGTTTTGGCAGCCGGCCTTCTAGCCCAGCAGATGCTGAGCAGCCCGGGGTCAGTGGGAGGAACCAGGCACAACAAGGCCATGCTTAGAGCTGGCACCTCCCCTGTGGCTGCTACATCCCAAGACCCTTAAGCCCTAGCAGGTGGGAGGGGGCGTACCTGGGTCAGAAGGGTCTCAGGGTACTCCTGCACTGAGAGCTGCTGGCGGTGGGCAGCAGCAGGACAGGGCCCACGAGGACTGAGACCAGAATAAGCGACTTGGCTCAGGGCACGCTGGGGATTGTCAGGGAGCAGCCACAGGTGCTGGTCCCAGGGAGGGCAGCCCAGGGCAGGCATCGGGATGGGGCTCAGAGGACAAATCGATAACCAGTGCTTGAGGATCAGGGAGGATGTGTTCTAGAAGAGTCAGTCCCTGAGTCCTGGCGGTGGCTGATCTTGGCCCAGTACACACTGCCAGGCTGGTGGGGCTGTGCTGCCTAATACCTTAGCAGAGTTTTCTTTGGTTAGCACGGGACATCTCCCCTCCTGGCCATTTCTTCTAGGGAGCAGTGCCTATGTCTCCTGGGTTTAGCAGCAGGAATTGGTTGTCAGGAGTCAGGAGCCCTTAAGGAAGATAGGATGCCTGGTTCTCACAAACCTGAGGTCCCCCAGAGTTGCCCTACCTAAGCCAACTCTTGATTGAATTCCTTGAAGCATCCCAGCATCCTTCCAATAAATCCTACCCTTTGTGGCCTGCATCCAGAGGAACTGCAAACTAGCTCACCCACTAAAGGAATCCTACTTCTGCTCCTGTTGCTAAAAATGACAGAAGTCATAGAGTGGGGTGTAGAGGGACAGGAGGTACTCTTATCCCACCTCCACAGAGTAAAAAACATCAAAGAGACCTAGATCTCTGTGTACTTTGGACTTTCTACCACTAAAGACACTATGGCAACCTGACATCCTTACCAATCATCTTCTAGCAGAAGCCCACAGGTCCAGCATGTTCTGGAAATTGGGGTCTCTGTCATCATTCGCTCAGCAAATGTCAGCTCCAACCCCAGAGCCAGGTGTTGTACTGAGAACTGTGGACACACAGCACTAAAACGAACTTGCCCAGGGCCAGAATCAGGGCTGGGTTCTCCAAAAGGCAGCCTAAGGAAGTGTCTAGGTCATTACCAGAGAAGCACTAAAAACAAAAGAATTGAGAAAAAAAATATCAGAAACAATTTAACATTTTTAAAAGTAGTCCTCATGGCAAAAGTCAGAATTTTGTTGTGCTTCCTTACATTCCTTTCCTGATTGCATGTTGCCTTTGCTCTGAATCATGTGCAATCAGGGGGTGTCAGCATCATCTTTTTGATACTTAGTGCTTGTATGGGTCTGGATGTAGTCCTGGGCAAATGTCACCATCTCACAAAGATCTGACTGAAGGCTAGCAGAAGGGCCTAACCTAAGAAGAGACCCCCTCCTCATTGAAGTCACAGCTCCTATGATTGAATATAACTCTGACCACAAGGTGGCAAAAAACTATATGACACTCCTTTGAATATTAATTTTGTATGTTTATATAAAACTGTTGGTTTATATCAAAATATTCTCTAAAAATATTTTTAATGCTGTGCTCTACACATTGTGACATCTAAAATTTTGCATCAAAAAGTCAGCTGGAAATAATGTGATTTCTGAAAAATATTAACATTCCCAAATAAAATTGTTGCATCACAATTTTACATGAATCCAGTGAAACCTAAATACCCTAGTGATTTCTGTTTTGAAAATTCATAACCAAGCTCTTTGATAGTTGGAAATCGTGCATTTTCACTTTTCTCCCTGGGTTCTTAACTCTATCCTATTCTTCTAACAGAATTTTATCATAATAACATATTTTTGCACTTGAAATGATTTTATTGGTTATCCAATTTCCCTGCACCAAAAATGTATATTATTTGCTATTTTAAGTGTTTTTTAAATGTTCCCGTGATCCTAAAGCCCTAAGTACTGTTTAAAATTTTACTATTGCTTGTGTTATCCTGACAATTAGTATTAGAATATAGTAGGTCAAAGCATTGTAAATATATTACAGATTTTGAAGGGTAATTATTAAACATAAAGACAAAAATTTATTGGCAGTAGATGTCTTTTTTTTAAATTTAGTGGGTGTATCCATGGATAAATATTGCCTATTGCTAGAATTAGACAGGGTTCAACATTAATTCTCTTCTCATTTTTTGCTTGGTTAAACACCAGCACACAGAAACCTCGTTTATATAAATAAGTCAATTGGAATGGACATTTTGTTTTAGAAATGTCGCTCAAGTCTTTGAATTCCTTTGGATATGTGGTGGGGGGGGATTACACAATGATTTATCTTCAAAATTATTTTTCATGATTTATCAGCTGACAGCTCCATTGTGTTCTCCTTCAATTTCATTGGAAACCATCTAAGTTGCAAAATGATTCGATCCTCATTCATTTGTTAGAGTAATTTGTTTCTACATCATTAACAGCAATGTTTGGGAACTGTCTCTCTGGTGCCCTAAGGATTTTACATCGCAGGGCAGTGCACCTGGTAAGATTCAAGAATGGTAAAAAGATGCTTTTCTATTGCAAAGTGCAAAAGGGACCGTTGTGAAAAAGGGAAATGAAAAAGAGAAAACCCACTTGATTCCTCCACTGCGAGTGTGTTCTCTGGAAGATCAATTTTAGGAAATATGAAATATGAGGATGTAGAAATTGATCCCCTTAAAACCCTAAGTAGTTTATTTACCCTATGGAAAGTCTTCCTATGCTGCAGAGTAATGCACACTCCACTTTTAAGATTGCTGGTTTATATTTATCATGATAAAAGTAATATATACAATATTTGTGGTTTTAAAAAAGATATAGAAGAGGGCAACATATGAAAAATTAAAGCTCCTCTCTGCCCTGCCAATCACACCCAGTTCTACTTCCCCGAAATAACCACTTGTTAACAGTTTCTAATGTATCCTTTGAGAAATTTTCTATGCAAATACAAGCATGTTTTTTACATTTATTTTTTTTTTTTACAAAATAGAGGTGAGACTGTAATACATTGATTTACAACTTAGCACTTATATATTGGACATCAGGCAGTTCTCTCCAAGTTGACCTACACATCCAGTGCAATGCCATTAAAAATTCCAATGAATTTTTTGGGAAGACTTTTACAAGTTAATATAGAAGAATAAAAGGCATTTTTATTTCTCTTTATCCCTCTCAGAAACAAGAATTTAATGGCTATAGCTGAATAGCCATCTTGCAACCAAAAAACTGATTACCTCTGGACCTATTCTTACATGAGAAAAAAAATGCCATATTTTGCCAATTCTAAAAGCAATGTCTTGTTATGTTTCAACATCTCTGAAATCTTTGAATGACAGATTAATGATTATATTGGCAGCATTTTTGTCTTTCTTGGTGGTACATAAAATAATGGTGTATCTTACAGTTGCTAGTGTCTTAGAATCAATATGACACGCAAAACATCATCCAATTTGAGCCTTTGTTATTTGGACCCTGGTTGTATGTAGCTGAATACAATTGCTAAGTGACTGCAACCTTTCTATTTCACTCCTAGTGAAGTCTAAAGTCCTTATCCTGGCCTTTAAAGCTCTACAGAATCTGGCCTTGGTCTCTTCAACCTCACTTATTAACTCAGCCTTGCCTCAAACAAAATAGGTTTACTGCTGTTCCTTGAATAAGCTAAGCTGACTCCTGCTTCCAAGCCTATGCCCTTATTGTTTCCTCTGCTTGGAAAGCTCTTTCCATAGAAATCCTCATGGCTTTCTCCCTCACTTCTTCAGATTGCTGCTTAAATGTCACCTTATCTCAGAGTCTTTCCTTGACCTCTCTATAAAATAACATTCCTTCCCTGCTTTATTTTTCTTCCAAACACTATCACCACATGGTATATTAAAAGTTACACACACACACAAATTACTATAATGTAAATTCCATGAGAGTTAAGATATTTGCTATTCTATTCCTCATGCCTTTGTTTGCACTTAATATATATTTAAATATTTGCAAAATAAACAAATGCATGCTCTTCATTATGGGGGAAGTCGACCATTTTTTACATGTTTACTGGCCATTTTGTATTACTCCTTTTTGTGAACTGCCTAATCACATTCTTTGCCTATTTTTCTTTTGACTTCTTATTAACAATAATAAGTAACACTTATATGACACTTGAAGTATGCCAAGAGTTGCCTTATTAAATAAGTTTAACACTCACTACAATTTTTAGAAGTAGGTGCGGTTATTCCCATTTTACAGGTAAGGAAACTGAGGAACGGAGAAATTGAGTGACACCCAAGGCCACACAGCTAGTAAATGATGGACCTGGGATTGAAACCCAGCAGTCAGAATCTAGAGTTTGGACTTTTAACTACTAAGCTATTAGTCCTTTGTCAGACATATACTGCCATTTATCATTTTGACTGTTGTATTTTATTTCATTTTTAACCTTATGGTGATTGAGATTATTATGTAATCAAGGTTTCCAAACTTTTCTTTGTGGGTTCTGGATATTAATGTTGGGCTTTGTTTGTTTATTTGCTTGTTTGTTTGCTTCTGAATATAAAAATGTAGAATAGGTAGGTGCAAAGGTCCTGAGACAAAAAAAAAAAGAGCTTGATAATTTTAAGAAATTAAAATAATGCCGAAAGGGCTTGAATTTGGTTACCAAGAAGAAGGAGACTAATACAAGATGAGAATGAGGATAGATATGCCAGCAGGGGCTACTATATAGGATTTGAATATTATCCCAATTGTGATGGAGATCATTTAAGGGAGTTAGCAAAGGAATGACATGATGTGATTTACCTACAATAATTATAATCTAATAACAATAATAGTAACTAACATTTATTGATTGCTTTTGATATGCCAGGCACTATTTTATAAGTACTTTACTAAGTTATTTAAACTTCATAACGCTCTGATGAGGTAAGTACTAATACTATTCTCCCTATACAAATAAGGAAGCTGAGCCACAAAAACATTAAATACCTTGCATTTTCTTATGCTTACTCTCTGTTTCTATACCTGTCCCCATTCAGAATATACCTACTATCAACAATGAGGTGGCTGACATCTACTTTCTCCAGGGCTCTGACGTCCTACGAGTGGTCTGAGAGTCTTCACTGAACTAAAGAAAGGGAAAATGGCAACTCCATTCAGCACCAGGATGCTTAGGTCTGGGAGCTGGTCAGGTTGGCTCTTCTCACCCCATTTGAACCATACCAAACTGCTCTAAACTTGGGAATAGCCAGCATGCTGGCTTGTTCACAATGACCAAGGTAGCCAGCTTAGCAGCCCCTGCTTACCACTGCAGCATGACAAGGCCTTGCACCCTGCATTCCCATAGCCATACCAGCAACTAGGGAACTGAGGAATGGACTCATCCGGATCCATAACAGGCTTCCAGGAGAAACCAGCCCTACAGAGGGAAGCAGCAGTTCTAGTGGTGTTGAAGGAGCAGAAAATGGAAGATCTCAAGGCATGCATGTGATTCCAATGGCCTGGGCCCTTCTATGACTGAAAGAAAGGAAAGGCTCACAGAGAGAGAAAAGTTATGCTTGAGTTATGACAGCAAAGATGTAGGTTACGCTGCATCATATCCTAACCAACCATTTCTCCAGTTTTAATCAAAAATTGCCTCCAGTAGTCTGTTTTTAGCTTCCCTCAGTTTTTAGCAGCTCTGACTCTACCCCTTCAGATGGCTGCCCCAATTGACTTACGCTTTTAATTCCTTATCTATCTGCTTCATAATGTGAGTTCTGATCAGCTTCCTGCATGCTGGCATAGCATCTGGCCAGCCACCTATCTTACCCTAGACTTTTAGGAAAACCCTGGAGACCCTAAATCTGTGTCCAGTGCTGAAGGCTGGCATTGTGGAATATAGCATGGCCCCAAGACTGAGCTTAGATGCACAATGAAGAACATATTCTATAACTTTACTCATCAAAATGTGGAATTTGACTTCTTGTATTTGCTCTGTCTTTTTCAATTTTGAAAGGTAGGAAAGGTAGATCTTGTTATATTGCACCAAAACTGGTGGTTAGAATTTCTGATTATATTTTTTATTCTTTTTCAAAATTTTTTCCTTTTTTATTTTTAAAAATATTTTACTTATTTATTTTTATTGCTATATATTTGACATATAACACTGTATAAGTTTAAGGTGTACAACATGTTGATTTGATACACATATATTGCAATATGATTGCCATTGTAGTGGTAATTATCATCTCCATAATATCACATAATTACCACACCTTTTTTTGTGGTTGGAATAATTAAAATCTAGCCTCTTAGTAAGTTTGATGATTATAACACATATTTTTGTCTATATTCACTATACTGCACATTAGATCCCTAGGGTTTATTTACTACTAGTTAGAGTAAATCTTATTCCTTTTAACACCACAAAAAGCATACATACAAAATTATATAATCTCAACAGAGAGAAATTTATCAATATCTAGCAAAATTACATGTATATTCACTATTTGTCTCAGTAATCTCACTTATAGGAATCCAACACAAAGATACACCAGCAAAGTACAAAATGATATATGCACAAGGCCATTATCTGCAACACTATGTATAATAACAAAAGACTGGGAAAAAAACAAATGTCCACCACCAAGAAACCAGTTGGATAAATGATAGTGGAGCCATAAAATGGAAAGCTGGGAAAATATTTTTTTATTAAAATGGAATACTGTGGTATGAGATAGATTTCTATATAAAAATTTAGAGTAATATTTGGGATATAATGTTAAGTGGAAAAAGCAAAGTATAAAACATGGTATATAGTGTGCTATCCTTTGTGTAAGAAAGTTGGGGAAATACAGTATTTACAGAAACATAATAAACTTATGACTTATTTATTTTTCTCTTTCTAAAAAAATATTTCCTAGCTTTGTCCATTGAAAAGACATAGCAGCAATAGTAACCTAGTAGCAATGAGTGTATCTAATGCCCATATTGTGGCCTCTAAAATAATTTCCTACCAAAAAAAAACTCTATCCTCCTTGAAGAAATAATTGTTTACAGGTCTGTAACAGGAAATGTACAAAATGAACCTGGGACATCTTGTTTTGCCAAAAAGCAAGGAAGATATCAAAGACTTATGTAGTCATGTCAAAAGAACACAGGTTCCAAGACGAAGGGGATTTCCCGCTTGCCTATTTTGGGACAATTGGAGCATCAAAAAAAAAATCTGCAATTATATATTTTGTGTTCCTAATGACACTAAAAAAAATTGATCACCCCTGGGTGATGCTAGGACACCAAACTATTATTCCAAAAATTAATAAAAAGAAAAATTGAGAATTTATCCCACCTTTCCTGTATGAACTATATTTCAGGGTAACCAAATAGTTAATGATATTCTTCTTTATGCAACAATTCCAGAAAGCAAATGCAGAAGGAATGGTAGAATTAGTATATCACCACTTAACAAATCCTAATAAAATAATAAATCTAAGCCACGTTTTCTCAACCTCAGCACATTTGAGGCCAGGTAATTCTTTATTTGTGGGCTGTGTTATGCATGTAAGATTTTTAGCAGCATCTGTGGTCCCTACTCACTAAAGGTCATTAGCACACCCCTTTCCAAGTCAAGAAAATGAAAATTTTCAGACATTGCCATATGTCCCCGAGGGAACAAAGTCATCTCTGGTTGAGAGGCACTAATCTAGGGCAAAGATCATGAACCTATAAAAAAAGATTAGGCAAAATGATGATGGGGAACTTTACAACGGAGTGATCAGGTTGACACCACCTAAACCCACTGATCAATTTTAGCATCACTAAGCATGAGATAGCTAGCTGCATATGTGCCTCCTGATGTGATGCAATAGGAAGCATACAGCACAAACAATAATATGTTGATGTCAAAAATAAAATTGAACCTAAATCTAATCAAGCTATAGCTCTAACTCCCAGTTTATGGTGAATATAGGAGTTAGAAGAATGAGTCCAATGTCACCACTAAGAAACAATCAGCCAAATCCAGAATGTGGAATATTTTAGAAAAAAATGATCTGTTTTCTTTGATGATAAATGACATTTAATAGAGGATGAAGAGCTCCACTGCATTTGATCTCAAAGTGTACTAGAAAATATCTTGGCAGAAACTAAAGTATCAAGAAAAGGGAAAAAATAATAAAATAAACAAAATAGAAGATGAGGAAAAAAAATGGGAAACTGACAGATTTTTTTCTAGCCTTACTCAGGTATTACTAACCAATAAAAATTGTATATATTTAAGGTGTACATTATGATCTTTTGATATACACATAGATTTCTAAAACAGACTTAAGAGAGATAACAACCAAATGCAATGTTACATTTGGTTTGGTTTATGTTTTGAAAAAAAAATCTATTTTAAAAACACTTCTTGAAACAATTAGGGAAATTTGAATATGAATTATTATTCAATTACTTTAAGTGATTATTTTTAATTAGCAAATTGTCATAATGGCATTGTGGTTATGTAAAAAAAATTATTTTCTGTTAGAGATGCACACTCACATTGAATGAGATAATATTATATCTATGATTTGAGTTCAAAAACTCCAAAAAACCTTGGAGTGGGGAGAATAAATGAAACAAGACTGGCAAAATATTGAAAATTGTTGATGCTGAGTAAAGGGGTTTTATTTTACTAATCTCTGTATTTTTGTGTATGCTTAAATTTTTTTCATAATAAAATGAAATTTTGAAACAAAGCAAGTGAGACTTCTCCTTCTGGGAAGATGTCGTAGGTGTACTTCCCCTTATTCCTGCAGCTAAGTATAGTTTAAAAATCTGGACATTGTATATAAAACAAACATAAGAAGACTCTGAAAAGTACACAAAAGGTAGACTGGCTATAGTCCTAGAACTCAAGGAATGACAAAGCAGTGAGGTCCCTGAGGTTTGGTTTGGTTTGGTTTGATTTTGCCTCATATATGCTAGACTGGGTGTTGGACAAGCTAAAAACCTATAAACATCAATGGGCATAAGCCAAAAAAACATGAAGCCTCAAGAAAAGCCTGCTCTCTCCAGGCAAAGTGCCAGGAAAGAGGTAACCTAGCACAGTAGAAAAGTTTTGGATAATAACCACTCTACTCCAACCAAACATCACAGAAGAAAATTTGCAGCACCACCTATGCCAACAAAGGCCAAGTAGAAAATTTAGATTTTCTTCCTGGGCAGTCCACAAGGAGCCAAACTCCCTGCTAGGATGGTGTCAGAGAAGGGTAAGTTAGGGGCCAGAACTTTTATTCTTACTGGGTAGTAACAAGCCCCCTCTAACACAGCATCAGTGGAGACTATATTAGAAGCCTGGACTTCATGCCCACCTGGTAATAACAAGGGGTCCCTCCTCTTCTCCCCACTGGGGTGGTGTCAGAGGAGTCCCAGTGGAGAATCAGCACTTTCACCACCATCCAGCAGTAACTAATATCCCTCCTTACCATAGTGTCAATAGAGGTCACGAGAGGAAATATAACAAGGTGCTTCTGCTCCTCTCAGCCAGGGTGGTATCAGCAGAGGCATAAGAAAGAGCCTAAACTCCCACCTTGCCAAGTAGTAATGAGAAGACCGTCCTCCGACAGGTGTCAATGAAGGCTAAATGAAGAACCTGGACTTCAGTCCACCTGGCAGCAATGAAGTGACATTTCCCTTCCCCTGCCACAGCAGTGTCAGAAGAGGCATGCTAAAAACAAGATTTAAATAAGATCCAGAGTTTCATAACATAATACCAAAATGTCCAAGTTTCAATGAAAAATCACTCATCATATCAAAAGCCAGGAAAATCTTCACTTGAATGAGAAAAAACAAAAGACACCAATAATGAGATGACATAGATGTTCATAAAGATGATTCAATAAGCAATTACAAATATAATTGAAACAAATAAAAAATAGAATGTCTCATTAAAGAAATAGAAGACATAAAAAATGGAAATTTTAAAATTACAAATTGCAATTACTGAAGTTTTAAAAATTAATAGATGAGCTCAACAGCAGAATTGAAGAGACAGAGAAAAGAATCAGTGAAATTGAAGATATAACAATAGAAATTATCCAGTGTAAACAACAGAAAGAAAATAGCCTATGAGGGCGGGGGGGAATGAACAGATCCTAAGGAACCTGTGGGACTATAACAAGATATCGAAGATCTGTGTCATCAAAGTTAGGAAAGCAGAAGATGAAAAAGGTGAAGCTGAAAAAATATTCAAGGAAATAATAACTGAAATTTTCTCAAACGACATAAACTTATAGATTAAAGAAGGTGACCAAACCACAAACTGTATAAACATAAAAAAAAAATCCATGCCAAGACCCATCATACTCAAACTTCTGAAAACAAAGGACAAAATTAAAAGACAGCAAGAGAGAAATGATGCCTTGCCTGTAGGGGAAAAACTATTTGAATCACAGAAGATTTCTCATGGAGGTCAGAATGAATTGGTACATATTTGAAGTGCTGAAAGAAAGACCTGTCAATTCAGAATTCTATGTCCAGTGAAAATATCCTTTGGAAATGAAGGGGTAATCAGGACATTCTCAGATAAAGGAAAACTAAGAGAATTTGCCACCAACAAACTGACCTTGAAAGAATGACTTAGAAAAAAAGTTATCTCAACAGAAAGGAAGTAATAATAGAAGGAATCTTGGAACGTCAAGAAACAGAAAAAAACGTAACAGAAAGAGTAAAAATATGGATCAATACAATAAGTTTTCCTTTGCCTCTTGAGTTTTCTAAATTATATTTGATTGTTGAAGCAAAGATTGTAATACTACCTGATGTAGTTCTCAATGTATGCAGAGGAAATATATAAAACAAGTTCAAGTAATCCACAGGAAGGTAGAAAAAATAGTACAGAGAAACAAGAAACAGAGAGATCAAACGAAATAAAAATAAGTGTCAGGCTTAAGCCCTAACATATTAATAATTACATTAAAATGTAAAATAATGATCAAATTATTAAAATATTGGTAGAGTGGATAAAAAACATGACCCAACTGTATGCAGTCTGTAAGAAACTCACTTCAAATATAGTAACATAGGTAGATTGAAAGTAAAATTATGGGAAAATATATCTCATACAAATATTAACCAAAGGAAAACATGAGTGGCTATACTAATGTCAGATAAAGTAGACATCAAAGCAAATGAAACTATCATAGACTAAATATCCATGTGTTCATACTGGTGGTATAAATAAATGTGTGAATCAATTAATACATGTGGAGAAGAGGCAAAACTCCCTTGCAGGAGAATTCCAAGTAATTTATGTTGATACCCTGTTCTCAAGGAGGTCAAGCTCCTTACTCAACTGTGGGTTGCACATAGTGACTTTCTATCAAAGAGTACAGTATGAGAAGTGTAAAACAGTGGGAAAACCTGACAAACACTACTTCAGCTAGGTGATCAAAGTCAACATCACATTGATAGCTGTAATCATGATATGATGTGGTAAGAATGCCATTTGACTTCTATGATGTTTCTCTCTAAAACCTATAATCTCAGACTAATCATGAGAAAAACATGAGACAAATTCCAAAAGAAGAGCATCCTACAATATACCTGACAGTGTTCTGCAAAACTGTCAAAGTCACCCAAAACAAGGAAAGTCTGAGAAGCTGTTACAGCCAAGAGGAGTTTAGGGAGACACAATGACTAAATGTAATATAGTATCCTGGATGGGATGTTGAGACATAAAAAAAAAAAGACATTAGGTAAAAACCAAGGAAATCTGAATAAAATATGGACTTTAATTAATAATATGTCAATATTCATACATTAATTAAAACAAATGTACCATACTAATATAATATATTGATAATAGGAAAAACGGTGTGCAAGGAGTATATTGAAACTCTCTGTACTATCTGCTCAAATTTTTTGTAAATGTAAAACTGTTCTTAAAAAATAAATCTATTAATTTAAAAACTATCAAGGATATTACATAATTATAAAAGAGTTAATCTACCAAGAAAACATAGTAATCATAAATGTGCATAAACCAAACAGGAGCACTGCAAAATTTAGGAAGCAAAAACTAATAGAACTGAAAGAAGAAATAGATAAATCCATAATTAGAGTTGGAAATCAACACGCACTACTCTCAACAAATGATAGAACTACACAAAAAAATCAGTAAAGATATAAGAAGAACTCAAAAACACTACCAAACATAAGGATCTAGTTAGCCAATAAAAAAAATTTCAACAGAGTACCCTCGTAGTCCCCAGGATTTTTCTCTTGTTTCAACAGTGTTTGTATGGAACAGACCCAGGGACACTCTTTCTTCTAGCTTCCCACCACCCTCCAATCTCTTTTCTAGTCTCAACCTTCTGAACCTTCTTACCCAACCTCAGCCTCTGAGCCCAGCCAACACCATTTTTTGAGCTTAACTCCTTATTGACAAACAACCATGAGCTCCCAAATCGGTCAGAATTATTCCACTAATGGGGAGGCTGCTGTCAACTGCCTGGTCAACCTGAATCTTCTGGCCTCCTACATCTACCTCTCTCTGAGCCTCTATTTCAACCATGACGATGTGGCTCTGTAGGGCATGGACCACTTCTGTGAGATGGCTGAGGAGAAGCCCAAGGGTGCCAAGCAACTCTTGCAGATGCAAAACCAGTGTGGTGGCAGCGCCCTCTTTCAGGATCTGCAGAAGCCATACCAAGATGAATGGGGTAAAACTCAAGATGCCATGGAAGCTACCATGGTCATGGAGAAGCCCTTTTGGATCTGCATGCCCTGGTCCTCCCACACAGTTCCCCATCTCTGTGACTTCCAAGAGAATCACTTCCTAGATGAGGCAAAACTCATCAAGGAAATGGGTGACCACCTCACTAACTTCTGCAGGCTGGCCAGTACCTTGGCTGGGATGGGCGAGTATTTCTTCCAAAGGCTCACCCTAAGCATGACTAAGAGCCTTTGGAGCCCAGAGGCCTTTGAGGGGCCCCTCTGTATTCCCTCTGGTGTTGTCTTTGTGCCTGAGCCTCTCCTATACAACCACTGGGCAGCCTTCTAACTACCCTGGAGCCCTCTCCCATACTGTGGAACAAATTGAAGCAATAAAGCTTTCTGCAGGAAAAAAAAATTAACACATTTAAAAGAACTAAAATCACTCAGACTGTGTTCTCTGAGCACAATGCAATCAAACTAGAAATCAATAACAGAAAGATAATAGGAAGTTTTCCAAACCCTTGGAAATTTAAAAACATGATTCTAAATAATCTATGGATCAAAAAGGAAGCCTCAAGGAAATTTTTTTTTAAATACATATAACTAAATGAAAAAACAACAACATCAGTATTTGTGGGACACAGCTATAGCAGTGCTTAAGAGAAAATTATAGCACTAAATGCTTACAGTAGAAAAGAAAAAAGTTTCAAATCAATAGTCTAAGATCCTACCTCAAGAACTAGAAACTAACAAACAGGAGGAAGGAAATAATAAAGATCAGAAATCAATAAAACTGAAAAATAGGAAAACAATAGAGAAAATCAATGAAACAAGAAGCTAGTTATCTGTAAAGATGTATAAAACTGACAAACCTCTAGTAAGATTGACAAAGGAAAAAAGAAGACATAAATTACCAGTATTAGGAATGAAGCAAAAGATATCACTATAGACACATATAATAGTAATAATAATAATAATAATAATAATAATAATAAGCAACACTGCTAACGACCCTACACACATATATTTGATGAAAATAGATGAAATGGAGCAATTCCTCAAAAAGTACAAACTACCACAACTCACCTGATATAAAATAGATCATTTGAATTAAGAAATTCCTACTAAGGAAACTGAATTTGTAATTAATAAAGTTCCTTGGCAATTTCCAAGGCCAGATGATTTCAGAGAATTCTACCAAGTGTTAAAGAAGAATTCACACCAGTTGTATGCAATCTCTTACAGAAAATAAGAGGAAATACTTTCCAATTCATTCTATGAAGCCACTGTTACGCTGATACCAAAAACAGTCAAAATAGTCCAAAAAAAAAAAACCTCCAAACCAATATCTGTCATGAACATAGGTACAAAAATCCTTAACAAAATATTAGCAAACAAAATTCAGCAATATATAAAAAGAATTATGCACCACGGCCAAGTGGGGTTTATTCCAGGCATGCAAGGCTGCTTCAAAATTTGAAAATTGATCACTGTAATCCACCATATTAACAGGCTGAAATAAGAAAGGTCATATGATCATATCAATTGATGCAGGAAAGTATTTGACAAAATCCAACATCCATTCACAATAAAAATTCTTAGAAAATTAAGAATACAGAGGAACTTCCTAAACTTTGGAAAGAACATCTTCTCAAAAAAATAAAAACCATAGGTAACATACTTAATAGTGAAAGACTGAATGTTTTCCCCTAAGACTGGAGACAAGGCAAAGATGTTTTTTCTCACCACTGCCATTCAACATACTCCTGGAAGTTGTAGCCAGTGCAATAAGGCGAGAAACAAAAATAAAAGGAATAGAAATCAGAAAGAATAAACAAAACTCTATTTCCCAATAACATGATTATCTAGATAGAAAATCCTAAGGAATCTACCCCAAAAAAAGCCTCTGGAACTAATAAGTGAGTTGAACAATTTTGAAGGATACAAAATCAACACAACATATATATATATACTATATATATATATATTTTACATATACCAACAAATATATGGAAACCAAAATTAAAAACACAATACAACTTATAATTGGTTCAAAAATTGAAATGCTGAGGTATTTATCTAACAAAACACATACAGGGAATGTATATTGAATTTTTCAAAGTTCTGATAAAAGAAATCAAAGATCTAAATAAATGTAGAGACATACATACTATGTTCATGAGTTAGAAGACTCAACATATAAAGATGTCAATTTTCCCCAAATTTATATACAGTTTTAATGCAATTCCTATGAAGTTCCCAGCAAAATATTTTACGGATGTAGGCAAGGTTATTCTAAAACTTACATTAAAAAGCAAAGGAACTAGATTTCCTGTATAGCTATAGTAATAAAAATGTATGCTATAGGCAGATAGACATGTCAATGGAAAAAAAAAAATAGAGATCAATGATAGAGAATCGATGATCAGTAAAATAAATGAAATTGAGAACTCAGAAATAAACCCACACAAGAGTGGCCAACTGGTATGTGTAAAAGCAATTTAGTAAAGGAATAATAGTCTTTTCAACAAATAGTGCTGGAACAATTGGATATTCATAGGCAAAGAAAAGGGACCCTCTACCTAGACCTCAAATCTTACACAAAAATTAACCCCAAATGAACCACCGATTTAAATGTGAAACTACACAATTCTTAGAGAAATAATATAAGGAAACATCTTCAGGCTCTAAGGCTTGGTAAAGAATTCTCAGATATAACACCAAAACCATGATTCATAAAATTAAAAAATTAATAAACTGAACTTCATCAAAATAAAAATAAAAAAAACTTTTGTGAAAGCCTCTTAGGAAAATAAGAAGATAAGTTATAGACTGGGGAAAAAACATTTGCAAACCACATGTCTAACAAGGGACTCATACTAGAATATGTAAAGAAGTCTGAAAACTCAACAATAAAAACAAATCCAATTAGAAAATGGAGAAAACACTTGAAGAGATATCTCACTAAAGAGGAAAACAGGTGACAAACAAGCACATGAAAAGATGTTCAATATCATTAGCCATTAGAGAAGTACAAATTAAGACCATGATGAGATATTACCACACATCAATCAGAACAGCTAAAGCAACAAATAGTGACAATACCAATGCTGACAAAGATGCAGAGACTAGGTCTCTCATATATTGCTGGTAGGAACGTACAGTCACTCTAGAAAATAATTTAGTAACTTCTTAAACATCTAAACTATGATATGACCCAGTAATCTCACTCCTAGACATTTATCTTAGAGAAATGAAAATTTAAGTCCACATAAAAATGTGTATTTGAACATTCATAGCAGCTTTTTTTTAGTTCAAATAGCTAAATTTGAAAACAACCAAGATGTCCTTTAATGAGTGAATGGTTAAATAAATTGTCGTAGATCTATACCATGGACTATTATTTAGCAATAAAAGGGACAATATAAACACACAATAATTTGAATGGATCTCAAGGGTGTTATGCTGGAGTTAAAAAAGTAAAAGCCCATTTCAAAAGGTCACAAACTGAATGATTCCATTTATATAACATTCTTGAAGTGACAAAATTAAGAGATGAAGAACATATTCATGGTAACCAGGGTTTTGGGATGGTGGGTGGGAAGGGAATGGGTGTGACTATAAGGGGTAGCAGGAGGATCTTCACAGAGATAGAACAGTTCTGTATCTTAATTGGGGTGGTGGTTACACCATTCTACATGAGATGAAATGACATAGAACTGTGCATACACATTCTTCCGATATCTATTTTCTATTATGTGAGATATAAGTATTGGAGGAAACTGGGTGAAGGTTACATAAAACAAAACAAATATCTCTTAAGAAAGGAATTTCAAATAAAAGCAAGAGTAAATTGAATTCTTGGCAATAATTTTCTACCGTATTGTTTCTAACTGGAATGTCAGGGATTTTTTTCCTGAATGTGGAGATTTCCAAATGTCTCCAGATGCTCTAATAAGACTAACCCCATAGGGGTCTATGTGACAACATGCCCTTTGCTGCTTCCCTGGTCAACACTGGTGGAATACAGGAAGTTCAGGCCTTCATCCAGGACCACAGCTGTAGGAGGAACCCCCAGGACCCTGTGGGCTCTCACTAGACATGTCTCCACAATAAAGAGACATAGAAGACTAACTTGGCTATTTGCTGTCCTTCTCTAGACCATAGGCCTCCAGCTAAATCAGAGCTAAATACCTCCAATCCAGCCTAGGCAATGACTGGTTAATACTTGGTCTTTTCATAAGACTATGTTCCTTGATTCTCAAAAAGTGATTTGTATAAATTAAATATAATTCTTATGCTTGCTATCCTGACTGGCATTCTGCTATTTCTTGGCCACCATGTGTTGTCCTGCTGGAACAATGAGTCTGAATGGCCAATGTCCTTCTTAGCCGATAGGCAACCACCCTGCTGCGAGGGCTGAATTGGAGTCACACTGCAAGTGAGCTCAGGCTAGGTATTTGACCTGGATCTCATGACCTGGAGTTAAAATCAGTAGAAGATTTAGATCCTTGGCTTTCTATACACCAACATATAGGCCTCTGTGACTTTTATCTAAAAAAGAAACAAACAAGAATTTCATTTCCCCAGTTATAAATTCATCCTTTTAAAAAATTATGATTATATTATTGAGTGGAAATGGCAGTGGCAGCAGATCAGAATTAGGAAAGCCTTGAGTGAGTAAATATATTGGAAAAACCTCCCACAGAATTGAAAAGACTTCTAACATCTTCATATTGTCAGTATGCATTTGGGGAGTCCTAAATATAACAGAAAAATTCTGCTGCCAAGAAATGTGACATGGAGGGAATGCATCATCCTGGGGGAGTTTGGGAGAGTGTTTTACTAAGAGTGAAGAGACCAATTGGGATGGGGTTTCTTAAGAAAAATTTATTACTAGGATGAGGCCACTTTACTTAATAATGAGATTAAGAGAGGTTGGGGAGGAATAATCAGGAACTACATTCTCTTAAGTGAAGACTATGTTATCTCTAGTGGAGCACCAGGAAATCAGAATGGTTAAAAACAGAAAGAAGGGGATTACATTACCAGAATTTGTGACAGAGCTTTCCCCTTTCCATGAAGTGGAAAAGGTAGCTGGAATAAACTGAAAAAAAAAAATATGTTACGATACTGATCTATTTTTTTGTGGATAGATAAGATAAAAGTGGCAGGCCAGTCAGTTTCGGTTCTAAAAGTCAAAGGGCATCAGCCCTAACACATGGAAAATTGTGGAAAGATGGAAAGATATTCTCAGTGATGCTCTAGGGTTTCTTCCTTAAGAAGTAAATGGAAAGAATCTGTCTGAAAGTGATGAGGTATTTGAGGAGTGCCACAACAAGGGACAAACCCCTGTCATTATAGTGTACCCACCACCAGTTGAGCTTCATTAAGAGGGCAAGTCTGCACATGAAGCTGTCAAGATGACTCAAACAAGGAAGATAATTTGCAAGGCAGACAATAAACCTGCAGGAGGACCTGGGACAGAGTAGCCTGGGGCAACCCTAAAAAACCTACTCTACTCAGCCATCCACCCACCCTGAAATGGAATGGACATCTATCACTGAAAATCTTGAAGTCCAATGAGTCCAAGAATATTTTAAAGGCCAGGGAAGATGTCATAAGAACTTAAAAGCTTTCCAAATGGTTGATGGAGGTGAGGTAAAGTATGGGGCAACAAAACACTGGAGACAAGGGGAAGTTGTAGAGGCCTTGGCTCAGACAGTTGATATGGGGATATATAGAAGGAGGTCAGAGAACATACAGGGAGCATGTAGGGATTGGGTCAATTAAAAGGCAATGACAAATCGATAGAGAGAGAGATCTTCATGAGCATTATGAGGAAGATTTTTTTGCTAGTCATCACAAAAGCTAGATGCTGGACAGCCACTCCATTCAATTAGTATGGAATCTCTGAGCTTCCCATCCCCAGGAATGGCAATACACACACACACACACACACACACACACACACACACACACACACCCACACACAGAGTTATTGCCGAGGTTCATCCATAAACATGACTGTCTGATTTGGAAACCAACTGGAACTTGGTGAAAAACTACACTCAATTATGGAAGTTTCAATTTATCGATAAGCACTACAGTAGCCTATGGCAATAAACTGAATGGGAAAATTTTTGGAGAATCCTCCAACTTCTCCATGGGAAATAGCTATATCAATATCAATATCGATCGATGTTGATGTATCTTTAACTTTTTTATTATTATCCTCTAACTAAATAATCTTGGGAGAGAACTACTAGTTGCAAGAGAAAGCAACTAGTACTTTAAGGATGAATCTTTTGTAAAAGAAAAAAATTAGACTGAGGATCCAGGGACCTAGGAATTGGGTCTAGAAGGTTGAAATTGTGGCCTTTAGGCTTCCAAAAGAGCAATCCATTTTGAGGATATACAAACACCATGCTAACAAAGTCAGCCGATTTATTTCTAACAGTCAGTAGGTTGTTAGACTTAGTGGCAGGCATATGTAGTACTTGGTGAATTCTATTTGGCATCACTTCTGCTATTCTTCCTATTAGAGAAAGCAGTCTGCCATAACAGTTAAGTGTACAGACTCTGGAGCCATTTTTGCCAGTGTTCAAATCCTATCTTTGCCATTTTTGAGCTATGAGAACTTTGGCAGATTATTTAACATAGCTATGTTTTCATTCTTCATCTGTAAAAATAGATATAGTAATAACAATGATTCCATTGAATGATTCCATTTATTGTTGTGAGCCATGACTTCATAAATGTAAAAACACTCATGATAAGCAATAGCTCTTATAAGCATTATCTATTAGCATTATTTTCATTTCTAGAGGCCGAAACTATAAAAGTGAGTGGACAGATAAGAATTGGGAATATCAGATGCAGCAAGACTCTTAACTATTAAGACTTCAGAACCAAAGACCTGATCTGGATCCTCTTCTCTGCATTTGTGTTCCTTGCCAATACAATTTGGAGGAGGGCCAGGAGCACCAAAGTACTGCACACTCCACTATCTGATGGGTGGGTCCCAAATTGTCCTTTTGTATTTCTGGAAGCTCCTGCCATAAGTAACCAAAGTCTGTATAGGGATCTGTATTAGTCTCGTAGGACTGCCATACTAAATTACCACAAACTGGGTGGTTTTTAACAACAGAAATTTATTCTTTCTTTGTTCAGGAGACTAAATGTTTAAAATCAAGGTATTGGTTCTCTGAGGGTTCTAAGAGAGAATCTGTTCCATACCTTTCTCTTAGCTTCTGGTGTTGCCGTCAGTCTTTGGCATTCCTGGGCTTGTAGATACACCATTCCAATCTCCACCTCTGTTGTCGCATGGTATTCTCCTTATATGTTTCTGTCTCTGTGTCTCTCCTCTTCTGATAAGGAGAGTAGTCATATTGGATTAAGGGCCCAACCTAAAGACCACATCTTAACTTGATTACATCTGCAAAGATCCAACTCCCCAAATAAGGTCAAATTCTCAAGTATTTGTAATTAAGACTTCAACATATCTTTTTGAGGATAAAATTAAACCCACAGCAGGGTCTATGACAATAAACATTTTAGTATGCTTAAAACCATGATGTTGTAACATACATTGGTTGGTGGAAAGATGTAAATATTAAAGGGGAGGACTGGTTTTCTACTTGCCTAAAATGCTCCCTGCAATGGTGCTAAACCAGCCACTCTAAGAATATTTTCAGGAGACCTCTATTTGAGGCATAACTTTAGGTAAGCTTTGCAAAATGCTGCTCGAGTTTGACTCCTCTCAGTTCACAGAAACTCTTATTGAATTGATGCTATTCCAACTATGAAGAAGGATGCCCCCACCTCTGGACACCATACAATTAAGATATATTGCTGTTAAGGAAAGAGAGGTACTTACAACTAAGAAATGACATAGAAAATAACAAACCTCACAGATATGAATGGGCAGTCACACATATCTAACACCCACAACGCTGTGGACATTGTAGAGGAAATAAATCAGGTCTAAAGGTTGAGCTGCTTAAAGGCTGCAATGTCATAGGGTCCCAAGAGTGAGAGCCAGAGGTAAAACATAATTTGGCAAAGAGCTAAAACAGTTAGTTTAGGGTTTTAAATTTTAAATCAGTCAGCTATATGATAGAATCTAAGGTCCAGGCCAGGAATATACGCATGCCAAAGAGAAAGCCTTAGAACTGATTGATAATTGGTCATGACCATTGTCAGTTTAAACCCATTCCTATTCCTAAACTTGAGTGGGGAGTGGAAGGTGAGGGATTCTTTCTCAATAATGTGCAAACTCATACTCAGTGTATACAAGCAGGATAAGAGAATCAATCAGCCCTGGTATGTCCATGCACTGCAGTTAAAGAGGCATAGGCAGAGCCCTCAGCCCTTTCCCTGAGAGGTCAAAACCAGAGACAGGTGCAAGGCTTGATCCTAGAATGCCACCTGTAATGGCCATAAAAATGTACCACTGAGATCTCCTACTGCAGGAAGCATAGTTGGCTAGTAGCCCTAGCTTTTATCTGACTTGGCCACCACCATGTTTGTGCCAAGACCATGCTACCCCTGGGCTACCAATAGCCACTGACTGAGCATGGTACAAGTACTAGTACTGGCCCATTCTTGTGGAACACAAGATTCCTCTAACTCATATGCCTGGCTCAAACTTTCTTTGAACTGTTCAACAGACTAGGACTCTTTCTAGCCAATCATTTTCCCCTCTCCCTCTCCTTTCACAGGTGTCAGACCTGGATTGTAGTCTGAAGTCTCTCCTTGCCTACTTCTGCTTCTTCCTCCTTATAAACCACAGGGATTTTTCCCAATAAATTTCTTTCACACCTAATCTCATCTTGGAATCTGCTTCTTGGAGGTTTTGAATATACATAATTATACTGTTGATATAATCCAAGAAAGCAGATGATCAGGTGGACTTTGGGGACTGGATCAATATTCTCTTGTTGGGCAAAGAAGATATCATTCTAAGCTGTAGATGGGAACAGATATTCCTTTTCACAAGGTAGTGACCCAAATGCTAAATATTTCACCAGTAGTGACTTGAGAAAATGTCCAGTACAAGGGAACACCCTTGCAGGTATAATGATTTAGGCATTTGAAAGATAAGTCAGTAAAGTTGGCTGGTTATTACTAGTTTGTATTTATGTCCTACAAAGGGATAATGGAACAAAGGGCTGTTAACAAGCAATTATAAATATAATTGGCTACATATAAGAGCCAGAGGATCTTGTTGCTAGCTTATAAAAATGCCCCTTTCTTCTTCAGTAGAAGAGCAGACACATCAGAAGAGCAGACTCAGGACTTGATAGTAAGAGCCTCAAGATAATTAAATGCTCATCCCAGGCAAGTCTGTCATGCTAAAGTCAGAGTCCTGGTTGGAAAAACGTGGGACCTGAAAAATGGGATAGTGGTATCTGGATGAATATTCCTAAGATGTTGGCTCTATAGATTCCCCCAGAGTCACAGAAATTGAAGAACTAGCCTGTCCTTCCCTAGTAAGAGCTACTTCTCTTGTGCTGAAAGATGCCAGTGAGGCCTCACCCCACAAAACAAATCGTTTCCCTTTCAGGAGCTGCTCTAATCTTTTCTCCTGGTTGCCAGACTAATTATCTGGGTTAAATCCCAGCATAACCCAACTGGAGACATTCTGGGCCTGATAAATAAGGAAATAGATTATATATGGAAGGAACTGCAAGGATTAGCTAATACACAGTGGCATGAGCCAGGTGAGTACCCCTGGGATTAGATTTTGAGGTACTTGATTAAGACAACTAGAATAGAACATTAAAGAACCAAGATTTTATCAATTTAAGGGTGCTTTCTTGGGAGGTGGACTTAACATCCTAGCAAGCACCCCAGGAATTGGGCAAACTCACTACTAGGATGGCTCTTACATGACTGGAGTAGGCATGGGCCAATGCTGAATGAAGTGGAAATGCCTGCATTGCCTGGAGAATGGCAGAGAAAGGAATAAAGAGGTGAAGGAATTCAACATGTTGGAATGAATAAATCAAGTGAGGTTAGAAGTACTACCAGATTATGTTCCACTAGGGGCACAGAAAACTCATTATTTATCAAAGCCATCAGGAATGTACTGGTGAGAAGGACACCAACAACGCTAAGAAATTCGGCAGTGGTTCTCACCCACTGGCTATGGCTAAGGGTAGAAGTGGTCACAGAGTTGAGGTCATTAATGTCCATGGGGATCATGGAGCCTTAAAGTAATAGGCAGCAATTAACTGCCAGAAGCCAGGAGGTTGCATTCACTATAATGAATGGCAATACTTTAAGTCAAAAGAGGAGCTGAGGGAGCTTGTTGTGTAAGGCATTGTGGCACGCTTAGGAGGCAAAATAGATGGGCAAGTCAACAAATGTTCTACTTAGCATCTACAACCAGGAAAAAAAAAACAAGAATGGAGAAGGAAACTGAAGGCAGTTGGCCCAATAAAAATTCTGACTATAAAGAGATGGTATGGAGATCTTTGTGGTGACAAAACACTTTTGTATCTTGATTGTTGTGCAGGTTATACAAATATATACATATGATAAAATGTCATTGAATGACCCATACATACAAAATAAACAAGTGCATTTAAAAACAGGTAAAATCCAAGTTAAGATCTATAGTGTAATTAATTGTATCGTACTCACCTAAATCATGCCAATTGATCCCCCGGTTTTGACAATGCACTATAAGTTATGTAAGATGTCCCCACTGAGGGAAGTTAGGTGATGAGCACATGGGACCTCTCTGTACTATTTATGCAACTTATTGTGAGTCTATAATTATTTCACGTTAAAAAAGAGCTTTGAAGCAAAGTTCAAGGCTCAGAGGCATATTGGCATACAGAATAATGTCAGCCCTCAGGCTGGAAATAGTGATCTGTGTAGCTGTGATCTGTTATGAAGCAATAGATACCTGAACATGAATAAATTGTTGCAATTCCACATTTTTTCTGCAGAGAAACAACCAAGTATATTTTGAGTCCAAAGCAAGGAAGATAAGTACAAGTAGCTGAAACTCTGTCATATTTTGTTATTGAGATAACAAGATTGTTCAACAGCATTGCTTTTCACAAGCCAAGCAAAAAGGCCCATGTCAAAGCTTGTAGTTTGGAAGCAACTTGGAAGAAAATCCCTTGGACAATAATCAGTCACTCTTCTAAGAAATACTGCATCATCAATAATCTTGATGGTATAGAGAATAATATCATGTGTAAAAACATGAATTCCAACTCTGAGTTGAAAAATGATTCAGAATATTCAAGTTATAGATGTGAAGAAGTTTTAAAAATACTTTAAGCAATTTATATTGCTTATATTGTTTATGTACTTATGAGAGTGATATATGAAAAGATAGTGTATCTATATAAGACTGCAATGACTTTCAATAAAGAGAAATTATAAGTGCGGAGAAAACATTATGGAATGGTTTAATTGGTGGCCTTTTACTTTCCTAGTACAGTGATGCATAAAATATTGGTACATCTTACATTTAGTGGCATCTTAGTTTTGATGAAATACAGTATCCAGAAATAGTCCCTTGCCAGACCTGGATGAATATCTTTGGCCCCAACAGCCCTTCTCTGACCTTGCATTCACCTCTGCCATTTACACCTTGAGGAGGCTCATGCCTATACCAGGACCCACATATCGGCCTCTCCTGAAATGAGGCAGCTCACCCCAGACAACTTTCACCTCACCATGATGTAGCTCCATTCCAGACCAGAGCCCTGACTTCTGCTCCTCATAACATGAGGCACTAGCCCTCTTCAACCTGCTCCAACCTTCAGACCAGAGACCTCATCTATTCTACATCAACACCCTACCCAATTGCTCCAGCTTTTGGCCTGTACATAGAAAACATTCATAATAAAAGAATCTCCAAGTCACCTTTAGGAGCCAGCAAAAAGAAAAAGGCCACAGGTGACCATCATCACCTAACTGCAGTAGTCCAGGAGGTAAAACAGGTAGAGTTTTCTTCCCATCACATCAATACGATCTGGCACTGCCACAAGCTCTGGAAGAAGTTTCTGGTACCATTCAGGGAGAGAGAATGCTACTGAGAAGGAGGAGGGGTGCCTTAGGTCTGGTTGGGAACTGCTGTGGGCGGGGGGCATCTTTCTTGGTCCTTACTGTGGGCAAAGGGTATTTCTTGATGAGAAGAGCCGAACTGAATGAAACCTTTGGTTTGGCAAAAGTGTTGCATGGTGTGAAGGGCAGAAGTGAGAGCCCTGATGTTCCTGTGACCTGTTTCCATTTCTAAGTACCAAAGAGATAGATGCCTCCTGGCCTGCTTAACAGCTGCCTAATTGGGGGACTTAGTTTAAATAGGATACAGGGGAACTTGAAAAAGAAGAAATTTTAAGGGGTGGCATCGCACAATTTCAGAGCAATTATAACATTTTGAATTAGTTTAAAATTAAATGTTTTTAATCAACAACTAAGATTTTCAGTAAATTCGAATGGCTTTGGGTTAACTTTTCAGTAATTTTATGAATCAAGTAGATGTGTTTGAGGTTTTTGTGAAATTCTTTCCTTCTTGTGGTTCTTTTGATATTTTTGTTTTTATTTCAATTTCATTTTAAGGTAAGCAATTTTTATTATTTACTCGGTTTTGTGAAGTTTTTATAAACCTTTTAAGTTTGGAAATAAGCTGAAATGAGTATCTCCTACCAGCAGTTTATACTTTTTTGTAACTATTGATTGTGCTCATTTTTAAACTATTTTAGGTTGCTGTTCTAGACACATTTTCAGTTTGTGACTTCTTAAACATACATTTAAAATGTTTCAATGCTTTTGCTTTGTATATTTCTTTCATATTCAATACGCTTTTTATTAGCACAACTTTTATCAAACTTTGATGTTATTTTGGCATCATAACTTCTATTAGAATTGAGGATGTGAATATTCCTATGGTTTCCATTTGAACATTTGATTTACCTTTTAAACCCTGTGTGACATTTTCTAAGCTTTTTAAAAAATATGTATTTATATGTATTTCAGAATTTGGGGAATGGTTTATCTTTCTTTTAGTTTTTATATTTTGTTTTTACCTTATTTTTAATTGAGATATTTTGGCATATGACATTGCATAAGTTAAAAGTATACATGTCAGCCTAGGGTTAACTAACATCTCCATCACTTAACATAAGTATTATTTCTTTTTTGTGGTGGGAGTAAGGTCTAGTCTCTTAGAAAATTTGGTGTTTATAATACAGTATCATTATCTATAATCACTATACCGTACTTTAGATCTCCAAGACTTATTTATCTACTAATTGCAAGTTTGTACCTTTAAACAACATCTCTCTAATCACCCCCCGCCCCCTCCGCCCCCAGCCACCATTTTACTGGTAACCACCATTTTACTCTCTGTTTTTATGAGTTTTTAGAGTCCACACATAAGTGATATCCTACAGTATTTGTCTTTCTCTGACTTATCTCACTTAACATAATGTCCTTAAGCTCCATCCATGTTGTTGTAAATGGCAGGATTTCCTTCTTTCTCGTGGCAGAATAATATTCATATAAATATATCATACCTACCTTTATTCATTCATTCATTGATGGACACTTAGGTTGTTTCCATATCTTGGCTAATGTGAATTATGCTGCAATGTACATGGGAGTGCAAATACCCCATCTAAATTCTGTTTGCATTTCTTTTGCGTATATACTCAGAAGTGGAATTGCTGGGTAGTTCTCTTTTTAATTTGTTGAGAAA
This sequence comes from Eonycteris spelaea, assembly GCA_003508835.1. NCBI lineage: Eukaryota > Metazoa > Chordata > Mammalia > Chiroptera > Pteropodidae > Eonycteris > Eonycteris spelaea. Next base: position 69,755 of record PUFA01000647.1, on the reverse strand, counting down.
CATCCAAACGGTTTTTCATAGTGGCTGCACCAATTGACATTCCCACCAACAATGTACAAGGGTTCCCTTTTCTCCAAGTCCTCACCAACACTTGTTATCGCTTGTCTTTTTGATAATAGCCATTCTGACAGTATGAGGAGATATTGTGGTTTTAATTTACATTTCCCTGATGATTAGTGTTATTAAGCACCTTTTCATGTACCTGTCGGCCATTTGGATATCTTCTTTGAAAATATCTATTTAGTGCCTCTGTTCACTTTTTCATCAGATTGGTTTTGGACGCTGTTGTTGTTATTGAGTTGTATGAGTCCTTTATATATTTTGGCTATTAACTCCCTTATCCAATATATGGTTTGAAAATATTTTCACCCATTCTTTAGGTTGAAATTTTTATATTTTAAATCTAATTTATTTATGTCAATTATTCCTGCTCTGCTTGTCAGTGTTTTCATGAAGTTTTTTAGTTGCAAATTCATTTAAAATGCATGCTTCTAATCACCAGTTAACACTTTGGGTAACTTTTATGTATCCTATTTAAATGTTACAAACCAAGAGTTGAGCTATTCTTATCACAAAGATTACAACACATTTTCATCATCAATCAATACAGACTATTCTTTTTAAACTTAATTTTGTTATTTTTTCTCCCAATCCCTACCCTCATTCAGACCCTCCTGACCCTCCCTCCACCAGACAAACACTGCATTTAAAATTTATCTTGACTATGTTTGTATCTTTGAAAAATATATACAATGTTGCAAGATGTCACAACTTTTTAATACATTTTTTCTCAAAAATCATTTTTCAAGTTTAGTTTATTTTCCAGACAACACTATTCATTTCATAGATTTAGCGTTGTTATAGTTTTGATTGTATTTATGTGAGGCTGTACTCAGCATAACGTTCCTCAGCCTAATGACATTATATTGCTACTATTTTGCTTTCAGAATTGAAGCTTTTATCTAATTGGGCCTGTTTCATATCATGAAAGGCCATTCTCAGAGTGTCAAGGGCAGGGATGAAGGGTTTTTTTCTGGGCAAGAAATGACTGGTAGTGAACTCTATAGATTGGCTTGCTGAACATCTCTTCAAACCTCTCTCTAGTGCACCTTCCTTGATGACAGAGGCTGGAGAGCTAAAAGCTCTATTTTCTTACTCCCTTAAAACCCGGAAATGGATGTAATTTAGGTTCTGCTAATCAGGTATACTAATTCAGAATCATCTTTGAAAATTTAGTCAGTGGGAGAAAGAGGGGGCAATATGAGAGTCCTCTGTTCTGCCGCTGTGGATCTAGCAGGCATGGGTTGGCTCTGAAACAACATATATGATGGCAGCTTTGTGATATCAGGGGCACAGCTAAAGTATTATGTTCTGAGATCCAGTGGCTGTGGTGGCAGATTCCTGATCCCAAGATTGTGGCTAACATGGTATTGATGCCCCAGCTTTCTGACTATGGCAGTAGTGGCCATCTTCCTGGTGGGAGAGTTGGCTTTGTTGTTCTAGCAGTCATTTCTGGCAGCTGAGCCTAAAGATTTGTCTTTCGGCCCTTCCAATGATTTTGCAAGCACCTTATTCTCTATGTTAAATCCGTATCCTATTAAAATACCTAGAATTATTTCTGTTATGGGCAACTGAGCTTCAACTAATACACATGCTGATCAAAATAAAGCTCTTCCCATAATAAATCTCTCTACTAGGGATACCAAGACTGATATCCTTTCAGACAACTACTCCCAACAACTTGTTTTTATTTTTAGGTGCCCTCATTAAGGTATGTCAGGTACAGAGCCTCTCACTACCCACAAACTGCAGACTAGTGACCAGAAGAAACAAGTCTATCATATGTTGGTGGAGGAACTCCTTTCCCTGAGCAATTAAAACCCCAGTCCTCCATAGAACTTGCTTTTAGTTGTTGTGTCTCCCTTCTCCAAATAAATTGATTTAATAAGGAAATGTCTCACTCTTTTGGTTTTTGTTTTGTTTTGTTTTGTTTTGCCCAGGACCCTGAAACCAAAGGCTTAGGTCCAAAAAGGGAGGTGATAAGGGGAGAAGAGTTGGAACTACAGATCATCTTTAGCAGAAAGAAAAAGAGGGACAATTGTAAGCTTCTAAGGCACCAGATGTAGGAGCTGGGTAGGCTAGCCCTGCACATCTCATTGGGGCACTTGGAAATGCACCAAGTTGTAGAAGAGTCAATCTGCTGAGCCCCTTCAGGGTGACCGAGACACCTGTTCTCTGCTTACCTTTCATCCTCACACCCCCAGAGTGTGTCCCATCAATCTGAGAATGAGGAAGGCACACTCCTGTGTAGAATGCTTGTATGTGCAGTGTTTTCCTGATGCTAGCTAAGGGCCAGGTGGATAGGGAGGGCTCTGGGCAGCCCAAAGGAAAATATACAGAAGGTACTAGGCCTTGAAGATAAATACATAAATGGTAATTCCACCAAATTAGGTGTTAACCAACCCTTCCCTACCTCTGCATCCATATCATCCCTGCAAGATTTATTATTTATCTTTCCTCTGTCTTTTAAGCTTCACTTGTCCAAGCTGATACTCTTATTTAACCTACACTCTGAGTTCTCTACCCTTTGGCTGTATTTCTTAGGCTCTTATTAACCAACTGCCTGTTAGCATTGTATCCATTCCAATTGATAAATTCCTAAATTACCCTTTTGGGCAACAGTCCTTGGTCCTGTTGCCTGTGCCTTTTCCTGGAAGGCAACCCTGATGAGACCTGACCCAGCTCAGACTGAGTGCTTACTAAATAATACCTTAAATAATACCTCCACCATCATCTCGGGCATTATTTTTGTATGATTTTCTTAAACGTATTTCACAGTTACAGGGTTTGGGAAGGCAGAGTATATTCTAAGGTCATGATCTGCATACAAGCTTGATGATTGATTGGAGAAATCCATGGTAGCCCTCTCTACTGGTTAAAATAATGCTACTACCACAGATAAAGGTTGAAACATTTTCAGTGGCTTAACACAATAGAAGTTTAATTCTTGCTCCATAAACACAGTGAAGATGTCCTTACTTAGTGTTACTTTCCTCCTATCTTGTAACTTTCCTCCTCTCTAGGGCCCCAATGTTCCCTCTATTTATCTGGCAAATAAGAGACAATGGAGAAGGCATAGTCCCTTATTTGGCTACATAGTAACTCTCTTATTCCACTAACAAACACTAGCCACCTGGATGGAGCTGGGGGTAGAGTAGGGCACTGAGAACTCTAATCTCCTGATGGGCAGCTGCTCTTAGCCACAATTCCACGCAGTAGAAAGAGAGCATGAATCTTAGCTGCCTAGCCATCTCGGCCACACCCTGCTTATTCCTTTTCAAACAATTAGATTCTAAATAAATTGTAGCTGGATATATAATTTTGAATATTCTAAAAATACAGTGAGGCAAATTTTCCTGAAAATAAATTGGAAACAAATTCTCAGTAGCTGACAATTGGCTCCAAATGTAAACGTGGACTTGAAAAGTTTTAAGACTTTTCCATGATGCCTAAAAAATAGCACCCTCCTTCAATAACATTTAAATAACTGGGCCCAAAAAGCTGAAAGGTAAAAATTATTAAGAGTAGGGGTCAAATATGTGGTGACAGAAAGAAATCTAATTACGGGAGGTGAACACACAATGCAATATATATGCCTTACTGTTATTGTACACCTGAAACACTGGATTTCATTAACCAATGTCACCATTAAAAAATAAAATAAAAATAAAAAAAAATAAAAGTGAGAAACCAGTTTTAAAAAAAAAGAGCAAAAGTCCCCAAGCTCTTTCTTAGCATACACATTTTTCAAGCACTTGAAAAACATTGGTAATGAAATGATTGTTGACTCTTTGTGTGTCTTTTTTTCTGACAGAATGTATGCTTATTCCTGCTGATCAGCTGCTTTTTCAGATCTGGCAAGACTATCATCATCAGGAGTCAGCTCCTCCTTGGCAACATATTTGAATAGCCTAAAACCCGGGCCTATTCCTGGGTAGCCAGCTCCAGGAGAAGTTTCAGGAACCTGTAAACTTGTATTCAAAGAGATGCTATCCCTGTCTTCCCTATGCCTCTCTAGTCTGTGGTTCTTCAGCTAGACTCAGTAAGTACCCTGCACCTCGGCCTAACTAGTGAGTGCTGAATACTAGGTCTTTTCATGCAAAGATGTCCCTTCATTGCTACAAGAGTGTATATAAGCCACACATCTTTTTCTCCATATCTAAATCTCGAAGCCAGATTTTGTCCGTATTTACCAAAGAGAGTCCATTCCCATCAAACAGTGAGCATTGTAGAATTAAATGAAGATGTTCTAGGGAGAGATATGTTAGAGCGGTTACCCCCACAGAATTTACCTAGAAAATTCCCAGTAGACATTATTTCTTCTCCCAAGTCTTTCTTTTCAGTCTCCAGAGATCAGGTCCCCCTCCTCCCTACCACCTGCACCAAATAGTCTTCCATTTTTGTATCTTGCCCAAGTCTTCTTGATCTCTCCACTTACTCTTTCAGGGACATTTAAGTCTCTTCTAGCTTCTCCCTACAAACTTGTACACTCCACCTGTTACCAGTTCTGAGGAGTCCTGGAACTCCTAGACTTCAGTTCTTAGCAATCGATCAACAAAGAATTGAAGGCAGACACTCAGAAATTGATTGTATGCAAACTTGTTTTATTAAAAGCAAAAGCACACTTTTAGAAGGGAGAAAAGGCAGCCAGGAGCAGTCAGCCTTGAAAACAAGTAAGCTCAACTCTGAAAAGGGAGAGCAAGCTGCCCCAAGTGGTCAGCTTCAAAGACTTCTGCCAAACAAAAGTATACCCTCAGATGGGAGAATGGGCAGGCTCAAGGGAGAGCTGCCCCATCCATGGTGGGTTTGGGGATTTTATCAATTAATCTAACTAAGGGGTGGAATATTCATGATTTGGGGTCACCTCATGGAAAGAAAGAGGGTTTTTTTCCCTGGAATTAAGGAGATGCCCCTTTTCTTGCCATGTTTGGGCTTTTCAAAACTGTCATGGCATCAGATGAGTGATGGGTACAGCCTTAACCGCAACGTTAATTTATTATAATGATTTTATAATGAAGTAAAGGTGAATTTTAGATCACACCAGGTGTCCTGCTCATGCCTATATTGAGGACTGTCTCTATCCCCTTTATTTTCTGCTTTAGCAAGAAGTTTTAAACTACAAAACTTCTTCACTACATCAAAGCTATTGCTCAAGCCTGTTTTTCATTTTAGTGGCTCTGGAAAGGGGTCCTGATGTCATTCCTACCTCACACCCACTACTGAAAACTCCCTTCAGATCTGTGACAGGTCATTAATTGTATCGAAGTTGATGACTTGGTCCCTAGCCCACCCCAACCCCCCCCCCAAAAAAAGCTTTCTTTAATAAGTCCTACCCTCCTTAGAAAGTTTGGGATGTTATATCTAATTTTCTCTTCTGCTGCCTGTACAACATAAACATCTTGGTATTGTCCAGCTGATTTGTAGGGTACACACTATGTTTTGAGGCACTGTAATTGCAGAAGCCATTCATCCAGACATTGCCAGATATTGGGTGGGGAGGAAATACAAATTATGGACCAAGTAAAATGCAAAACACATACAGCATATTTCCATCAAAAGCTAATCAATGAAAATCACTGACTGACACTTGCAACTGATCAGTCCATAAGGGAATTCAAACCCCCACAGTTGTTTGTCTACTCTACCTATCAGAATGAGACAAGTACATCGAAGTTCTATTAAATAATGAAGTTGTACAATGGCACAGATTAATTTAAAAGTGATTAATTTGAAAATGGGTTTATGACTAATATTAAAAAACTAAGGTCATATACATTGTAGAACTGACTAAGAATATGAAATACTATGATGAGGGCAGTGTGTTTGAGTTGGGTTGTGTAAAAAAAAAAGGTAAAAGAAGATAACTTTGAAAGAAGACACTACCTCGAATACGACATTCACTCAGGTGATTCTTAGTTCCCAAGTCTCCTCTAGATCCTGCAAAAGTCATGGGGTCCTGGTCCTAGGGAAGAAAGTGCACAGGAACTAGTGTATAAAGGTGAGGGCTGGACCTGTACCACAGATTTCCTCAGCTATATCCTTCCAGTCCAGGAAAGTTGAAGGGCAGAAGAGCAGTCTTGAAAACCGACCTCCCTGAACTGCTATGAAAACATACAGGAGCTTGTTGGGAATATTCACCAGTGAGAAAAAAACAATAAAGCTACCCTGGGGAAGGGATCAGTTCTGAGTCAGAGTAGGCTCCATGGGTTCCTGAGAGTAAATTGTAGGCATCTCTTCCTAACTCCACATTCCATTCAAAGACATCATGTTGGTAGCTTTAAATTGGCCATAGCAGGGGTATTTACACTATGGAAATGGGCAAATGCTACAAATCAGGGGTTTTCTCCCTCTGAGATCTATTCTACCACCACACCACATACCTGTGGGCATGTGTTTGTCTAGAGAGGAGACGGGCCTCCCCAATGGAAACCCCTTTGAATGCATAGCATCTACTCACCCACTACCTGGAGTAAATATCTTCTATTGATATTTTCTGTCTGTTTTCTTCTTTTTTGGCAATAACACCCCTTGTTCTTTTCCGTGGTCCTGATTATTTAAAATTCCTGTTTTACTTCATGGATTTACAGTGGGCCCACTAATTCTACATATAAATGCAAGTGGGACATAACTATACAAACTAAGTCCAAGCTGACTGCTACACCAGAGCATTTTATTGCAGAACAAGAAAATTTATGGTTCTACCTCCTATTTTCACCCTTATTAGTATAGATTACAGCCACTGAGCACCTACTGTGTGGAGGTGCTTTAAATGGATTTTCTCCCTCAATCCTCACACCCTCTCTAGGAGCTGAGTATTAGCACCCTTCCCTGACTTTATGGAGACACTGAGACTCAAACAGGCTTCTAAGTGAATACCTAAAGGACACACCAAGCCATCTCCTGAGCCAAAATTTGAACCCAGGTCTGCGTGACTCTAAATCCCATGTTCATAATCACTTCATTGTTCTGCTCTCAACACATCAGGCGACATGGTAAGAGCACTGTGGGGGAAGATAAAAAGTGTTTGGGAACCGCCATCCTCCTTTGCCCAGCCTCAGTCTCATTATACTTCAGTGTGTGGTGAGAGTGCTGAGGAAAAGAGCCAGCTGACGCGTGAGATTGCCAAGCAACAGCTTATGAAACGAACTCAAACCATGGCAACCAAACACTGTGGGCCCAGCAATAGCCTCATTTCATTTACAAGAGTAAGAGGCGGGCTTTGTCAACAACCGATGAGATAAATGAGAAGAGTACTGACTAACAAGTACAAGGAATTATCATTATCAGCATCATATTATTTTTAAAGCCCACAAATAATCTATGAAAAAAATTTTGAAAAAATATAGGGTTAAACATGTCTTTTATGTAACATAGAAACTATGTACACATACATTTTTGAAAAATGTGTATCTCTGCTATCCAAAATCTCAACCAATTACCTTTTATTTAATAGAGCTATTCATTTTGGAGTGGAAGGGAAGGCTAACACATAAATGTCCCTCATTTAAAAATCAACTTATTTACAAAGCACCTTTTAATTAATTCCTCACAATAACTCTGTGCTCAGTATTGTTTTTCCCACTCCACAGGCAGGAAAAGCATGACATAAGGATTGTAAATGAGTGTTCATAGGGTGCACAGTTAATAAAGCACAAATCTGGGATGCCCTCCTACAAAATTATTGTAAATCTCAGAACCCCCTGAGAATCTAATCACATCTACAGTCCCTCTCCCTTGAAAAATGCACAAAAAGCAACTTGTACATGACAGGTTGCCTTATTATTTCATATCTGTTGTTTTTTGTTGTGTTTGCTTTATTGCACTTCACAGATATTGTTTTTTGTGTGTTGTTTTTGTGGGGTTTTGTTTTTATTTTGTTTTTTGTTTTTTCAAATTGAAGGCCAGACCCTCACTAGTGAAAAGATTACGACTTGCTTTATTGTGGGGTCTGGAACCAAACCCACAATATCTCCAAGGTATGCCTGTGATTCAGTGAAACTCATGATTCTGCCTCATGTACAGTCATGCAATCCAGGTGGAGGAACACTATTCATTTGCCTTTAACCATGAAACGCAGTGTTCCCAGGGCATTTTTTATTTTTTTCTTCAATGGCTACATGAAGCCTCCCTAAATTTGGAGGGTTGTTAAACTAGAAGCCATGAAGGGTTAGTAGTTGCAGGCAGAAGGCATCAGGCATCACTGACTTATTAATAATTTCAATCTGCCTTAATTTTGGTCCCTCAAAATTCCATCCTGACATCATCCTTTGCTCATTGCCTTGGCCAAGTATGCATCCAGAAATAGGGGAACTGGACATCTCTCAGTGAACAACTGACTCCAGAGCAAGTGGCTCTGTGTTTGTCTGGGTGTGTTTTTGTTTTGTTGTGACTTGGACATTGCCACCCCATCAAAGAAAACTCATGGATGTTCTAATAATGGGAGGAATGGGGTCCTCACCTGATAGTGACTACCAAGCCAGTAGGGCAGTGCCTTTTTATCAGAGGACCTAAAGTGGTTTGCTGAAGATCCACATAAGACAAACTCTACATCTTTAATAACACAGGCCTTTGGCTGCAAATCCCTGCTTCCCTGAGAGCTGGTGCTAGACCTTCTATGAACACCAGAGACTTTATTCCTCTCTCAATTCTTGGGCCCGGACTAAAAGTTAATTGAGTGGCCTTTCGGCTACTTCAAGTTGAGCTACTGTGATATTTGGAGATAAGAGGGAACCCAATACTGTGAGGAGTAAGGGAGGGAGAGAGAGAAAGAGGGAAGTGTGGAGTGCTTTTTTAAGGCTCAATGGAGTCTGAAATGAGGGTTGGAATATCCTAGCCTTGAATATCATCAGTATCTCTGTGCCTCTCTCTCAGCCCTCCTTTCAGTTTGTGGTGTCTTTATCTAGTCTGGGATGACTGGAAATCTTTTGGACAGATCATTTATTTTTCTAAGTCTATAGATAGGCCAAGTCTTTATCTCCTGGTATCCAAAAGACATAAAATTCTTTCTTTTAATCTTATTTTCTCTGTGTAAATTTTCTGAAGTCTGTTCTGTAACTCAGTAACTGATCTTGAGCTCTTTGATTCTATTTGCATTTCTGCTAAAATACCTCTACCCTGGGTCAGAAGCCTTGGACCTGCTGTGTCTGAGGGCAATCTAGAGTTGGGGGTTAAAAACAAAAGTTAATAATTCACAATGTCACATTTTAACAGAAAGAAGAGAAATAAGCTTGTCAACAGAAGATATGGGATCACAAGGGGAAAAAAAAGACCAAGGTAGATCCTAAAAATGAGACTCTGCCTCTGCTCATTTCTCCTCTAAGAAGAAGCTCCATGTGAAACAGGAGATTTTAATACAAGTTTTGCTCCCGCTGGATGTTCCATCTCCTAGCACACTAGCCATTATGATCTGGAAGGTATTATCCTACACATGCATTATATGCACTCTTTCACTTAAATCTGTAAGACAGTGAAGTTATACCTATGAGGAGATGAGAAAGGAGAATCAGAGAAAATAAGTAACTTGTTCTTGGTACATAGCTAAGAATTTAAACTGTAATCTACTTTCTGCCAAGCCCAGTGCTTGGAAGAATAATCACCACAGCCTAACAGTTTCTTTGACCTTGGCTCCTGTCATGGTTGAAAGTGGGGAGGGGACAGCTCTGCACAGTGTGTCTGGAGCATAAATGCTGCTTGTGGGCTGAGCCCTGGGTCCAGTTGTCTACGAAGTCCAGGATAATATGAGCATAAAACAGGCCACATACTATTAGACTCATGTCGTCACCTTCCTTTAGATATGCATGGGTGTGCAGAAAATAGTTAATATAGCAGACCTGAAACTGTTGTCTTTAGAAATGCCTGCTTTTGTGGTTGGCCCTTGGCTGACATCTGGAAACTTGGCACTTGCAGGCAGAATGTTGGCTGCCTAAAGGTGTTCATATCTTAATCCTGGAACCTATAAATATGTTATTTTACATGGCAAAAGGGATTTTGCATATGTAATTAAGGGTAAGGACTTTGAGATGGGAAAATTATCCTAGATTATTAGATTATTATTAATCTAATCACATGAGTCCATAAAAGTGAAAACCCTTTTCCATTTGTGGCCAGGTTGATGAGATAGTGGAGGAGGGGCCAGAAAGTTGAGGCTTTAGAAGAACTTGACTCATTGTCCAACTTTAAAAATAGAGGAAGGGGCCACAAGCCAAGGAATATGGTGGCCTCTAGAAGATGGGAACAACCCTCAGTTTATAGTCTGCAAGAAAACAGGGACCTCTGAACTGAATTCTGCCAACAAGCTGAGTGAAAAGGAAATTGATCCTCCCCTGGAGCCTCAAGAAAGTGATGCAGTCCTGCTGACACCTGGATTTTAGTCTGGTGAGACCTGTGCTGAGCTGACTTACAGAACTGTGAGATAATAAATCTGTATAGGTTAAGCCTCTAAGTTTGTGATAATTTGTCACAAAAGTGATAGAAAACTAATACAGCACTTGACCTGTTCCCTAATTGATAAAGGTCGCTGTGCCTAACCTGTTTGTACAATGTCATTTATGCTGAATACCTGTTTTCCTTCTGAGAGTCTGGAATTTTGGTACAGGCCAAGCTGAGGATTCTTAGTGATCATACCCCAGTTAAAAAAGAAAACTCTCAGGCACTGAGCGACCTTCATTGGGCAAAAACATTGCCCACAACTGTGCATTTCCACCCCTAGGAAAGAATGTGCTTGGTGTGCTCCTTGACAGGAGGGAGAGCATGAGGAAGCCTGTGAGTGGGTTTCTCCAGACTCTCCCTGTCTTATTTTCCTTGTTGATCTTCTTGTATGTCTTGTTGTTGTAATAAATTTTAGCCATTGATTCAATTATATATCAAATCCCTTGAGTTCTTCAAGTGAATTCACTGAGCATTTGTGTGGTTTTGGAGACCGCTGACATGAATAACAGATAGCAGGCCACATTTTGAGTAGCCAGTAAGTCCCAAAGCACTTCAATAGAAGTGATCTGAAGACAGGCCTTTATCTTCCATGTCTCAGGAGACTGGTAGAGGCATGGGGCATTGCTCTACTGGCTTCCTTGTTGCTGAGCAACTGTTGTATTTTTCAGAGCCCAGGTGGAGGGGAAGGAGGTCCAAACAGGAAGTGCCATGATCCACCACAGCAGAGGTACAACTGCTCCCTCTGGTGGTCTGTGCCTTTAAACAATCACAGATAAGCCAGAGATAGGGACTTGCCATTAAGTGATGGGTAGAGCAAAGGTTGAAGCCACTGGCTAAGCCTGCCACTAGATGTAAAAGTTCAGTTCTAATAGGCTTTCAGACCCAGAAATCTTGAAGAATTCCTCTGTCGGGATATTGTACACATTCCTCCTGGAAATAAGCTTTGAATGCAGAATTTTTTTCAAGGAAATATCTCGTTGGATAGTAAAACCTGGTGGTACATATTTGATTGTCCTTTCCCTATGAATGAATATGAAGAATGTGTCTGCTCAGGTAGAACCCTTATGGAGGGAAGTCAGAACCCCTACATAAAGTTATAGTTTTGTATTGGTTGGAGCTACCTTTCTTATGCTCTCCCTCATAAGACATCCCCCGAACAGCATCTCTTAGGCTTCTCCTGAGATTAGGGGCCCTAAGTTTCAGGGAAATTTTACAACTACATAAGGAAAGTAGTGAGTTTAACTTGCTCATTCATTCTGTCATTCATGTATTGAGACACCCAGCTAGCTACTGGGAATACAGTTGTAAAAAAGACACACATGGCTCCTGCCCCCATGGAGTGCCTAAAAGAACCCTCCCATCTGGTATCACCATGCTCTGTCCCATGTATAAGTGGTATGGAATCTGACCACGGAATTAGACAGACCTGGATTCCTATAGTGCCTAGGCCATATCTAGAACCTATAGCTAGATAGGAAAGGAAATGGTATTCTGAAGCACACACATTCATTATCCTCTCCTTAAGGATGAGACATCACCTCTGTCCTGTCCAGCCCCTTCTGGATAACCTTTCAAAATTTGCAGAAACCCTGAGTTAAGAGTCCAGCCTCCCTAAAGTAGAAACCAGAACGCAGTCTAAGGGAGAGGTGTGAGCCTTAAACTCCACTATAAGTCTCATCAAACTACCTATTTATAATGTTATTTATTTGTTTGTCTATACTCTTTTTTTTATTTTAAAAGTCATAGGTCCGTCATCCTGTGAGGCCAGAACTCACACTCACCTACGCAGAGGGTTAAAAATGTGCTTCTTATTAGCATTGACATTCCTGCATGGCATACACTGACCACAAGATGGCAAAAGAGATTGTCACATCAAGTCGAACTGTCTTCCTCCACCAGATGACTGCACTAAAGAGAACATTTTTTGAGCACTTACTGGGTGCCAGAAGCTGTTCCAAGTGCTCGAATGCATTGTCATTTAATCCTCACAATAACATTTTATGAAATAGGTGCCATTTCATATGTGAGGAAACTGAGGTACAGAGATATCTGTGTGTCTGTCTGCCCCTGGCTCATCTTTCATTTATATATCATTTACCTATATCCATTTTCTATCATCTGTATTTACATATCAATTTATTATCTATATCTTTTGAATTAAAGTTTCCATTATTATAAAAGTAATCTGTGCTCACAGTAAGAAGATTCAAATGTTAATGACTGGTAAAAATAAAAAGTCCCTTCTCCTCCTTGTCCATCATCCCAGTTCCACTGCCCAGTAATAACCATTCTTAAATTTCTTGTATACTCGTCCACTAATTTCATAGAAATGAAAATTGGGCACTCTTCCACATTCACAGAAAATGAATATGCAAGCATATTTTATACATACATCCTACACATACACACGTGCATGCACACACACAGTATTATGTCCCACACACTGTTTTACAGTATGCATTTCTACTTAGCATTTCATCTTGGACACCAGATGCAGCCTGGGACCACCCTTGCCTGAGGGCCTCATTTATAGGTCTTGGATATGACACTAGCTGAACTCATCTGTGCACTAGAGAGCAAGTAACGTGGTCTGGTGCACTGGAGCCCCAGGTGACAGTGAGTATTGGAGAGGAAAGGGGTTGACAGGCCGTAGGTGGTAGGGAAATGGGACGGAGTGTGAGGTAAGTCTGTGGGTGGTTCTCTGGTGGGTGTCCCTTACTTCTGATTTACTCTGGCTTCAAGCCCTGGTGCCAGAGAAAATTCAGATTTGGATACAACAAACATTTACAGTGCTTTTAGAACAGGCTTAGCTCTTTCCTTTGTTAATGGCCATTTTTTAAATTTTCATTTAATTTGCATGGAATCCCTGTGAGGTAGAAATTATCTTCAATTTACAGGCAACAAAGCTGAGACTCAAAGTAGATCATCTACATAATTACAAATAAACACATAGCTTTTAAGAAGTAGAACCAAGAGCCAACTCAGTTCCTTTGATTTTCATCCAGGGCACTGTCCACCGCATTACATCAAAGGCCTCTGGGGAGAGATTGCATTGTACCCCACAAAATGTTCCTAGAGCACAGGCTTTGCATCCCCTCATACAACCCTAATCGTCCTCCCCGTAATTCCCTCTATCCAGACAGCTTCCCCCAGCACTACAGGACCTGGTACAGAGGGGTAGCCACGTCCACAAACGCCTCTGGGGCTGTGAAATGTCCCCTCAGAGGCTGGGTTCTCAGGAGTACAATCAGAAGGTGTGATAGGCCATCATCTCTGCAGCTGAGCTTGCCCCCAGCCCTGTCCCAGGCTCCCCTCCCACCCCAGCTTCTGCACCCCTGCCCGATAAGGATGAAGCCCCGGCTCCATTCTGGGGCAGGCCTGAAACCCGGATTCCCAGGATCAGAGTTCCCGAGGCCCCTGACCCTAAATAAGCACGTCCTTTGCCCATCTTATCAGCATTCCGCAGAGGCTGCGCCTGCTCCACGCCTCCTCCTTGGGCTCCCAAGGCCACGAGTGGGTTGAGGTTTTGGCAGCCGGCCTTCTAGCCCAGCAGATGCTGAGCAGCCCGGGGTCAGTGGGAGGAACCAGGCACAACAAGGCCATGCTTAGAGCTGGCACCTCCCTGTGGCTGCTACATCCCAAGACCCTTAAGCCCTAGCAGGTGGGAGGGGGCGTACCTGGGTCAGAAGGGTCTCAGGGTACTCCTGCACTGAGAGCTGCTGGCGGTGGGCAGCAGCAGGACAGGGCCCACGAGGACTGAGCCCAGAATAAGCGGCTCGGCTCAGGGCACGCTGGGGATTGTCAGGGAGCAGCCACAGGTGCTGGTCCCAGGGAGGGCAGCCCAGGGCAGGCATCGGGATGGGGCTCAGAGGACAAATCGATAACCAGTGCTTGAGGATCAGGGAGGATGTGTTCTAGAAGAGTCAGTCCCTGAGTCCTGGCGGTGGCTGATCTTGGCCCAGTACACACTGCCAGGCTGGTGGGGCTGTGCTGCCTATACTTAGCGGAGTTTTCTTTGGTTAGCACGGGACATCTCCCCTCCTGGCTCCTTCCTCTAGGGAGCAGGGTGCCTAGGTCTCCTGGGTTTAGCAGCAGGAATTGGTTGTTAGGAATCAGGAGCCCTTAAGGATGGGATCCCTGGTCCCCATCAGGTTGCCTTTTGTGCTAGTTTTCACAGAGTATGGAGAAGGTTTCTGCCCCTTAGGTAAAATAGACAGATAGGGGTGCTGTATCTTCCATGCTCTGGAGTTTTGTTCCACATGCCTGGACAAGAGAGGCAGAACCACTATGCTGACAACCCTGGAGTTGACCTGGTCCCTTCCCTTGCTAAGCCAACTTTTGCTTCATTTCCTTGCACCCTAGCATCCTTTCAATTAATGCCTGCCATCAGTGGTCTGCAATAAAATTCTCAAATTGGTTCCCTGTTGTCATGATGCACTTATTTTCAGGGGCCCTTCCCATTCATCTGGCACCTCTCCTGTTCCCAGATTACAAATGTGGAAACAAGAGTACAGCACCCATGCGTTATTAGATTTACTTGCATCTATAGCAATCCAATACCTGGTGATGGACTGAGAGGGCTGAAAGCCTGAAGAGCCACAATCAGTACTAGATTACCCTAAATGCCAGCTAAGCAAGTGCTTAGGTCACCGGCAAGGAAGGGATCCCTAGCAATGAGAAAAAGGTCACTAGAAATATTTGATATTTGAATTTGATATTCAAAGAAACAGCAAAATCAACATCATGGGAAAAATATAAAAACTTCACCTTCAATTTTTATCATGAAATACAAATGGCAAGTAGGAATAAATAATTGCACTGAAAAAGAATATGTATTCAGTTGTTGAATACAGAGTTCTATATATTTCCATTAGGTAAAATTTGTTAACCATAATGTACAAATCTTACATATCCTGCTGATTTTTGTATACTTATTCTAGTGCTGATTTATCCTTGCGGTTCTGCCAATCTTCCCATTACATTTTGAAGCCATGCTATTAGGTTCATATTTAAAATTGTTAAATCTTCCTGATGAATTTTTTTCTACATAAAGTACCCCTTATTTCTATAATGCTTGTTTTCTTAAAGCGTATTTTAACTACTTTGTGCAAAATAATTTTTGTCTATACTTTTAACTCTTCTGAATGAATTAAGCTGTGTCTCTTGTAAACAGCTATTATCAGTTATTTGTGCTGCATAATAAAAAGACTGTTCAAATGTTTGAAAATTAAGAAATATACTTAGAATTCATAAGTCAAAGGAAATCAGAATGAGAATTAGAAAATATTTTGAGTTGAATAACAAAAATAATATATATCAAAACTTGTGAGATAAAGCTAAAGCCCTAGAGAACATAATTTAAAAGTGTAAATTAAAAAGGCTGAAACCTAATGAGCTAAACCTCTATCACAAGGAGTTAGAAAAAGAACAGTAAATTAAACAGAGAATATAGAAGAAATGATAACAAGAGATGAAATTAACAAACTATAAAACAAATAATTAGTTCTAAGAATAAAGATGGCAGTATCACTACAGATCTTCCAGACATTAATAATGAAAGGATATATGGACAACTTGTGTAGTGACACTTTAGATAACACAGCCAAAGTCCTTTAAAAATAAAACTTACCCAAACTGAAGAGGGGGTGGGCCGAATACAAACTGCCAGTTATAAAATTTATCACATAGCACTTCTACAGATCAGCTCTAAACAGAACATTTTTTTTAAAAATACCATTTACAATAGTATCAAGTTCCTAGGAACAGATTTAACAAAAAATGCACATGACTTTTCTGAGAAGACTGCAAAGCTTTTTGAGAGAATTTAACAAGCCAAATTATCAAAATAAGAACAACCATGTGTGGCTTCAGTTTGTCTTCTTTTTAACATATCACTGTCCATCACCTAAAATATAAATATAAGAGTTGGATAGATTACTTAGTAGAACTTAGACAATAATAAACACACATAAAGGATAGTGCAGTTTTGGTTTTATAATATGAAACTAAAAATCAGAACCCTAACCACAGCATAGACTTCTATGCTAATGTACATTTTCAGGTATATGAGCACTCATTTTACAATGCATCACTCTTTTTGGCGGTATGAAGAAACACAGATTTCTCAAGTCTAGAACATATTAAATCCTATGAGCCTATTTAAAGCTATGAGCCTAAAGATAAGTTTTTTTAAGTGGAGAGCAAAAACTGCTAGTGATTTCAGATAAAATAAAATCAATCAAACAAAAATTCCAAAAAGCAAAACAAGCAAGCAAACCCATTGTTATTTAAGTGCAATGACTTCAAATAGTCTTCTAATTATATACATTAGCTAAAATAATAATGTCATACTTGGAACTATTTAACTGAAGAAAGGGCAAAGAACAGCATTCCATTTGGTTTGTGTCTTTTCTGCAAAAATATTTCATTGATCTAGTTCAACCTTTATATGATCTATTTATAGTAAGATGGACATTTGTTCCATTTGCACCTGTTGTCCTGGTGTAAGCAGTCATAGCACTCCCTTTAACTCTCAAGAGTGTCCTGGTTGGAATGATAAAATTACGTGTCCACGCTAGTTTTAAGCCATTACCATTATAGCTGACATTAAAATTTGAAGGCAAATACTACCATTTCTCCGTCTGGCTCACAATTTTAAAAAAGCAGCAAACCAACTTAGAAAAGCTAAACCGTACAGATCTGGCAAATTTTTAAAAAATACTATTTTGTTGTTTATATATCCAATATGTCTACTATATCCAATATCCATATATACTGAGGTATGTTAAATAATTTACAAACTTTTCAAAGTATCTTATCACTTGCCTTGGATTTTAAAGGACTTCTACCCCAAAGTAATATCCTTTTTCATGTTTTATAATTCAACAACATGGCTTTGACTCAATTCATTGTTTTCCCTGACACTATCATTGAATCAAGCATTTAGTGTCTGAACTACTTTTCAAACAATCTTTGTATGTGCTATTTGTTACAAAAGTCCAATAATATTGTAAAGAGAAACACCATGATTTGCATTCTTAATGGATAACATACCTTCTGGAATTCTAGGAGGTGCTAGGTGAAATCTTCCCTTTCACATCAGGGCCATCTCCATGCTTACCATCAGTCTTTCCCGGACCCATTTCCTGGCTTTCACGGTTCAATTCAGGTTCTTACATAAATAAAGTTATTAATGTAAGAAGTAAACCATAAGTTAATATTAAATAAAGCTCTGTATAAGTTAGTATTGTAATAAATGTGATACATAAGAAGGCAATGAGCATTGGAGTTTTCTACTAGAAAATGGAATTGTTTCTCATATATTACCTCCCTGTATGAAGTGTTTCTTTTCTTCAAACTGTTTAAGATAACTTAGTTGTTATCTTTGTAACCCATACACATTTCTATTGCTGCACTTATCTCATTAGATCAGCTATTTGTTTACATGAATTTCTCTGATAAGACTGTAAGTTCAAAATAGAAATCATTCTCTCATTTACATTTATATTCTTAGAACCCAATATATTACCTGTCACCAAGTAGGCCCCAATAAATGAGTGAAAAAAGTCTTTTAAAATAGTAAGATGACACAAACCCAAACTGAGGAACATTTTACAAAATAAGTGGTTTGGACTCCAAAAAATGTCAATTGTGAAAGACAAAGAAATACTGAGGAACAATTCCAGATTACAGGAGTCCAAAGAGAGATGACAACTAAATGCAATGTGTGGTCTTGGATCAGATCCTGGGTCAGAAAAAAATAATGTTATAAAGGACATTACTAGTCCAACTCACTACATATTAGATAATAATGTTTTCTCAATGCTAAATTTCCTAAATTTGATCATTGTACTGGGGTTATGTAAGAGAATATCCTTGTTTGTAGGAGATACATACTGATTTACTTAGAGTGTAAAGAATTATATTTGAAATTTATTCTCAAATGGTTTAGCAATAATAATGTGTACTAATAACTAAAATGAGAACAATGGCAAAATGTTAGCAATTGGTGAATCATGGTAAAGAGGATACAGGAGTACACTGTACTTTCTTACAGCTTTTATATAAGTTTTAAATCTTTCCTAAGTAAAAAGTTTTTTAAAAAGAATATGTAACAATCAGGTTATGGTTCAGGAAGAAAAAATATTGAAGACTAACAGCAACTAGGAAATAATTTCACATTTTTATTTTTCTATATAATGAAAAATTTTTTAAATCACAACCTAAGAGCTAGTGAAAACATATCTAAGTGTGCTTAATGTTTTGATGCAATGACTTAAGAAGCCCCAAAAACAACAGTCCGAGACAACCATGTTTAACTAGTGAAAGTGTATAATTTTGTCTAGATTTTATATTGTTTGCTTTGATTTTCTGATAGAGACTCTTGGCAAGGATTATATTTTGCAGGCATGCAAAATAATTTAAAATATGGATGGGTAAAATGCTGAAACAGAGAAAACATCACACAGTGAAACTGCAGTTGCAAACTATACCTTTCCTTACCATATAGGTTTCATGCCAATTTTCAGGGAACCCCTCATTTATTCCTGTTACTAGTATAACACATCATAATTGAAATACAAAATGTTCCTTCATCCCCTCTTCACCTTGAACCATGGATGCTCTCTCTCCTCTCTCCTGTCCAGGATCAATAGCCTGATTCTCAACTGGTGGTTCTTCCTGTTGAGGTTTCTTGTCTCTTGGTTGCTGGACCTTGGGAGGGTAGATGGAAATAAAAAGTATTTTTTACTACTATCACAATAGAAGAGACAAATATACATACTACACGGAGTAACTAATCAAAATTCAAAGGTTTTTCCTATACTCTTCTCTGTAAGTACTCTTAATAAAGTCGCTCTCTTATGTTAAAAAAAAACTCTAAAAAAGGAGTTACATGCAAGGACCAATAATTCTGGAAACCATCTTTATCTTTTCTGGGATGTGTGCTATTTATTAATAAGCACAATGGGGAAACCATAGAAATGATTTCCAGGCTCATATCGATATACCTATCCTGGCAACACCAGAGTATAAGTCTCCCTGCTCAATGTTTCATTCATGGAATTCAGTTTTCACACATTTTCAGTAAGGAGTCCTTCATACAAATGATATATCTTGGTCCAAAAACTTTTTTTCTTCAGCAAAATTAATTTCTGCCAACGTTAAGTAGGATGTTAAAGCACTCACAACTGCACATCCAACTGGATTAGAAGACTCTTGACCATCTCCTCTTCTTCTAGATCTGGATCTTATTCGTTTACTCATATTTCACACTGAAAGTAGAAAATCGTGAACTGGAGAATGTATCAAAAAGAATAATTATACTGGACTATTTCCCTGACCAACTGCTGATTATAAATCCTTTTTTACATTTAGTGAGATTTCCAAAATAAGTCTCAAATTAGAAATAACTGCCTGTTTTTCCAATCGCATCATATTCGAGGTGATTTGCTCTCTACAAACCCTTTGTTTCTCTAGCAGCCAATTTGGCAGAAAAAAGAACCTTCATGTACTTAATAAAAAAACACACAACTTTCCTAAGGAGATTTGGTTCCACAACTGGATTCTCCAGTATGGACAGATTTTGTAACATATAGTCACATCCAGCTCTCTACTGACTACCACTGATTTCTGAGTTTTGTGGGCAGTTCAAGGTACATCCAAGCAGTGGGTCACCAACCTTTTTGGCACCGGGGACTGGTGCCCTTATGAGAATCTAATGCCGGATAATCTGAGGTGGAGCTGAGGCTGTGTGATGCTAGAGCTTGGGAATGGATACACATACAGATGAAGCTTTGCTGGCTCCCCGTTCCCCTCCTGGTTCCTAAGAGGCCATGGAGTGGGGGAGGATTGCGGATCCCTGCCTCCAAGACTCAGATACCTCTCATAACGCCTCCCCAAGACTTGCTCCATCTCCACCTGACCTCCTCTTCCCTCCCAGCCCACTGTCCTCCCTTGTCCTGACCTGCTACTACAAGCGCCATGGTGGTAGTGATACCTGTAAGGAGAAAGACGACGATCTTGACGACCTCCCTCTTCAGATGCCACAGATCGTGCCACCCCCGACCCACCAAAGCCCTCTGCCTCACTCCTTGCACTCAGTCACACTTGTCAGCTCCACGGAGAGCAGATCTATGGACCTACCAGTCAGTCTCAGCCGACAAGAAACCGAACTGCAAGACGCAACTGCACAGATCAGCGACCCACCCTTGCACAACCTCCACACAACAGCAGAGAGAAAGGCATGCAGCACTAGGCATGCACACTGTGTCCTTTCTGTACCACGTGGGCTAGTTTCCCCGCCCCTTAAGGACTCCACCTAGGACTCCCGAGTCTGTTGTTTGGCTGCAGTTCCTGGTGCTTCCAGGCCCAGACACCTCAAATAACACCCCTAAGGCTCACCCCATCTTCATCCGAACCCCTGCCTTCCACAGCCCAACATCTTCCGTTGTCCCATCCCACCACAACAACAAAGGGTATAGAGTCTGCCTGTGAAGAGTGGTAGAAAGCCTACTAAATAGAAATGGCACCAAACTCTATAGGATTTATACAAGACCAGAAGTCGGATAGCTGAACATTCAACTGCCCAGCATATAAGTTTCTAGACCCTTCCTTTACCACCCACCTCACTCCCATCCAGGGCACCACTGAGGATTCCCGATTCTATGCTCTGTGTACAGTTTAAGGTGCCTCCAAGACGTGAAATAACACCTCCAAGGCTTTCCGCGCCTTCACCCGGCCCCTCCCTTCCACTGCCCATGTTCTCCCTTGTCCCAGTCCCACTGCAATGACAAATGCACTGGCGGCCACTATGCCTGAAAAGACAATGACCTCAAGAACCTTCCTCTTGGAGGCCCCTGACCCGCAAAAAGCCCATTGGCTTTCCCCTCACAGTCACTCACACTTAACCTCCTCGGAGGACCGATCTTTGGAATTACCAGTTGCGTCTCAGCCCACGAGAAAGAAAGCAGATGGTATGATTCGACCCGCAAAAGCCTGGAGCCCAGAACCTTGCACACCGCCCACACCAATGGCCGATGGAAGGACATGGCAGTGAGCATGCGCATTGTGTCACATGCGCACTGCGTGGGCTGGTTTCCCCGCCCTCTACAAAGCTGACTGTGGACTCCGGAGTCTGTCATCTGTTTGCAGTTCCTGGTGCCTCTGGGACCCAGACACGTCAAATGATGCCCCCAAAACTCACTGCATCTTCATTTAACACCCCCTCCCCGCCACCCCACTGTCCTTCCTTGCCCTGGCCACCATGACAAGGGCCATGGTGGCTGCGATGCTTGAGAGGAGAAAGATGATGACCACAAGGACCTTCCTCCGTGGAGGCCACAGATCGTGCTTCCTTGACCCGCCTGAAGCACGTTGGCACTCTCCTCACACTTGTTCACACCCATTCACGCTTATACTTGCTGCCGACAACAAAGATCCTTGTAGAGAATCAGAAAGGGAATGAAAATGGTAAGTACCTTCCATTGTCACCTAAACATGACCTCTGCAGGATCAACTCCGCCAACAAATCCCAAGCCTCAGAGGTACCTGTGGTAACACCCCCGCACCTGCACAGTGATGTATGTCACATGGGCTGTGGTTCCAGCCCTTCCTCAGGTACAGGCTCCATCTCACCGGGAGAAGAGCATTGCTTCCCAGTCCCAGAGGGTCTTGTCCTCCTCTTCTCCCTGCAAAAACTTTCAGTGCTTCTGTGTTTAGAAATGTTCCCAGCACTGCATCTCACCTGCCAATTGCCCCTACAAATTTTTTCTCGGTGTGGCTGCCTCGGAGGCCCTCAAGAAAGTCTTTAGTCTCCCCAGAGATGCATGAAAGCTTTTAGGCTCTGAAAGATTGCAGAGCCTTATTAAGCATAACAGGTGTCCAGAAAATGTAAAAAGGATTGGTAAATTCCAGTACATAAGTCTTTAAAACTTGCACACATCCTGTGATCCTGCATTTCTACTTCTAGCGCTTTATGTTAAGGAAACTATCTTGGATGCAAATAAAGATATAGATACATGGGACTTCCAAAGCAGCTTAATCTATAAAAGCATGGTTATGGACTTGCTATATAAGTAAATTGCGGCACATTTGAAAATGAAATGTGGCTGCCCATCAAAACCAATGCGGAATAATGTTTTCCATCATAGTGGTGCTACTCACATTAAGTTATTAACTTGAAACACTCAGTAATGTAGCATGTGTATGTGAAACATGATCCCAAAAGAAGAGGGAGGCTTTGGAACAGCACTACCATACCACCAATCCTCCTCTCAGACAGTGAATATGCTGTTTTTCTGAAGCTAGCATGTTCTGAGGCTCCAAAGACACATGGTTCTCCAGGGGTAACCCGCAGATAAAATACAGTCCTGGGAATTGTAGGTCTCCTTAACCTGGTGCACCTCAAAGGGCTTTTCCATGATTTGGGTAATCTGGTCTTCTGCTGTCAGCATCCCATTGCTACTGCTTAGGGCAAAGAAAGTTAGGTGGGTACCTGCAAGGCAGAAAGAAGTTTGCCCTGCTGTTCCCTACCCCTTCCCCCCACGAAAAACAAACCCTTTATTTTCTTGCATGTCCAGGAGGACTGGCCTCAGACCCTGAAGGTTACCTTTAGAGAAAGACACATTCTTTGAAGATTCTCTTCGCCAGAAGTAGAATTGCCATGACCCTCCCTCTCTCCTTCCTCTCTCTCATACAGAGAAGATAGAGTCAATGTAGAGCCAAGTGTAAAGAATGTATAAATTTTCCTTGATCTTGCCACCATTTTTAACACCTGATTAGGAGCTGTTCCTACAACTCAAATCTTTATATGTATGAAATAAAGATTTATTGAGAAAGACTGAGTTCACACACTCTTCAATCAGCATTAACTGTGGGCTCTGATCTCAGTCTCATGTTTTTCCTCAGGTAAAACAGTTTCCTTGGCTCTTAGTCATTTCCTGTGATCTCTTGGAAAAGCTATCTGCTGCCTAGCTTTTTCCATGGCTTTGGTGCTTTGTTAGCAACAGCTATGTTCTCTGGGTAGGATCAAGTTTCTCCAGGACACCGTGAAGAAGTTAGAGGGAAGATGGAGTCCTTTCTATTTGAGAGCTTGGAGTCTGAACTGCAAAATAAACTACTATTTTTCCAGTGCCACAAGCCTTCCCAAGTAACCTCATCCTCAGGCAGCATTAGTGCAGAGCAAGCACTCTGACCAAGAGCCATCAGGTACTC
Source organism: Eonycteris spelaea (assembly GCA_003508835.1). Taxonomy (NCBI): domain Eukaryota; kingdom Metazoa; phylum Chordata; class Mammalia; order Chiroptera; family Pteropodidae; genus Eonycteris; species Eonycteris spelaea. The sequence goes on along the minus strand of PUFA01000647.1, from coordinate 46,055 downwards.
CCAAGCCCTTGTTTGTATCATTGTGATGATCGTAGATATCATTTCATTTATTTGTTTTATAGCACAAGTACTATCTGCTTACAAATAATTCAGTCACTAGGAATTGGCCAGTCCCAATGCCTTGTCATTATTATTTAAATCCCAACATAAAGTAACCTAATTCTAGGTAGAATTAACACCTAATAGTGTTGTAGTGCAGTAATAGTGTTGTTGCTAGGACCACTCCTCAGCCACAAGCCTCTCCTGCCCCTCCTCCCTCTCCTTTCCCTTCCTTCACCACAGCATAGGAAAAAGAGACCCTTTGTTCACTCATTTGCAATGGTCAGAGGATAATCAAGAATGGAGACTGCTGACTGTGCCCAATCTGGAGTGGAGCAGATATCAGAGTTGTATCCCAGGCCAAGACCCAGGTAGTGCAAGGACTGAAGGTGAGCTCTGTGCAGACTGTCCAAACAACTGTGGGAGAAATGTGGGAAATGCTACCTTGGCCAGCTGTGGGTGGGATGCACAGACATGAGTCCATGGTGAAGCTGTAGTGAGGTGGCAGCTGTGGCTGTGTGTTGGGTGGGATGATGACCTGGCCCATTTCCAATACCTGGAGGAGGGAAGGATTAAGGGTCACAGGCTGGCTACAGGTGTGTGCTCCAGAGGGAAGCAATGGTGGTGGATAGTTCTCTGTTCTTCCCTATATGGCCACCTTCTGGCCTGGGGGTTCTGCCCTGTGGATCTGGGGATAGGCCAGACCTTGGAGACTTACTGCCCACAGCCACCACCCTTGCCACAGTTGGAGGAAATCATAACAGCCAGCTTTGGAAAGAGAGAGCAATAGAGGGTGCAGATGGGGTACATAAGCATTGTCTGTGTTGTACCCCAGCAGTTTGTGCAACCCATCCCACCCCTTTTGATAGAGGAGAGGTAGAAGGTTTAGAGGTTAAAGAGAAACTCCTAATACTTCTAGTATCACTCAATTAGTAATACATTAAGCATTCTTTCCTTGCAATCTCCCTGTTGGGACTCATTCTAAAGGTATATTCATCCAAGTAGACTGTAGTTTATACGCAATAGTTGCAAAAGTGAAAAAAGTGCCGGTGCGCCAATAGACATATGAAAAGATGCTCAAGGTCACTAATTATCAGAGAAATGCAAATTAAAACCATAATGAGATATCACCTTACACCTGTCAGATGGCTATCATCAATAAATCAAAGAACGAATGTTGGCAAAGATGTGGAGAAAAGGGAACCCTCATACATGGTTGGTGCTTTGCAAATTGGTACAGCCACTATGGAAAACAGTCTGGAGGTTTCTCAAAAAAATTAAAAATGGATATACCTTTTGACCCAACAATTGCACTTCTGGGTATTTATCCAAAGAAAACCAAAACAATAATTTGTAAAGATCTATGCACCCCTATGTTCATGGCAGCACAGTGTACAATAGCCAAGATATGGACGCAACCTAAATGCCATCAACAGACAATTGGATAAATATGTTATGGTTCATATATACAATGGAATATTACTCAGCCATTAAAATGAAATAAAATTTAAAATCGAAAAAAAAATGAAATCCTATCATTTACAGGGACATGGATGGAACTAGAGTTTGTTATACTGAGTGAAATAAGTCAGACAGAGAAAGATAAATACCATATGATTTCACTTATATGTGGAATCTAAGGAACAAAAAGAACAAACTAATCAAAAACAGACTCACAAATATAGAGGACAATCTCCTGACGGCCAGAGAGGAGGGAGTTGGGAGGCTGGGAGAAAGGGGTGAAAGGTTAAAGAAGTACAAATTAGTAGTTGATAGATGGTCACAGGGATGGGGAGCACGGCATAGGGAATGCCGTTAGCAGTAATGTAATGGCTAGGCTAACGTAAAGCCAGAGGAGAAAAGGAGCAATCAGGGGCATCATTTTATAAACTATATAAATGTCTAACCAATGTATTATATACTTGAAACTAATAATATTTCTTTTAAAGTGACAGTATGTTCAGTAATTTTTGCTCATATGAATTGCAATAAAAGTAGACAATGGACATTTTGGCAGCCATTGAAAAATTAGATAAGTTAACATATATTCATTAGACTGATGTTCATTTATTAAGGTTAAATACAAAAGATATAGAACATTTTAGTATGATTCTGTTTGTATTAGACATGTATGTATCTATGTGTATGTTTATGTTGTTTATTGTCTTTTTACTATTGTAAGTAAAATTGGAATAAGCGTCTTTCATTTGCACTGTAGCACACTTTTCTCATATTTCCTCGGGATGTATTACTGGAAATTACATTGCTGGGTGAAAAGAAAGTGGAAGGTTTAAAGGTTTTTCGTGTGGATCACTAGATGACTCTAAGCTATGAGAAAACATTTTAAACTCCAGTTTGTGTACAAGAAGACCAGTTTTCTTTCTCTTTCAATTGTTGGTTATAACATTAATTCTTTTTCTGCTCTTTGATGGGAAAAATGATACCACACCAGTATCTGAGTTTGCATTTTGATATATAAAAAGGTTGAACATTATTATTCAAGTAATTCATGCTCATAGTAAAAACAAATCCATAAAGTCATAAAGAAGAGAATTTAAAAAACAACCCTGGAATTCCAGCATCTATTAAAATCCTCTTTTCTATTTGTCACTTTAATGTATATATTTCTACATACGTGTTTTACACGTTCATTCTAGATTATCATCCATGCTGTGGCCAACATCCTCATAGATCATTCCCTGCCCATTTCTTTAGTTATTTCTTTAAGAAAAGAAAACATTTCCTGTGTAAAGAAATAGGGGCTAAGAATATTTACAACTTGTTCAACATCACATCCTCTAGCAAGATATTCCAGGAATTAAACCTTTGCCTTTCTCATTTCACTGCCTTTGCTTGTTCCTTTATAGTGTGCTGCCTTATGAGATAATTCTGTGAGGTAATATTTCTCAATCAATGCCTGGTAAACATGAAGGAGTTTTCATGATTGCCTTGAGAGTTCTTGTGAATCTAATTTACAGGCATGTCATTTTAAACTTTGACTCCAATAATTTGTAAACTCCTTCAGTACTACTACGCACATTTAGTTGTTACACACAGACTCACATATTCAGATAGGTATTACTTAGTGTCACCATATCTAGGGGTTGTTCACCTGAAGCAGTGGAGAAAAGGAAGGTTTGTCCCTCTTGGCAGCTCTATCACCTGAAGACTTGCCCTTTCGTCCCTCTTCCATATACAGAAGCCTCCAGGTTTTGCTTTTCTGTGCCAACCAATCCCCAATTCATAATTGTGATTTCAAGGTTCATTGATGGTGTCCAGGCTTCTCACCTGCACTAGAAAGCTCATCCAGCTTAGACTTCTCTCTCTTGGGTGAGTTTCCTATTATGCAGGTATCCCCTGTACTCAGGCAATTGGGGAAGGTACCTTGGTCATGCTGGTCTTTGCTGGCTCTTACGCCTTTGTTAAAAATCAAATCAATTATACATGTGGGTTTTGTTTCTGATTCTCTTTCTGTTACATTGATCATTTGTCTATCTTTATGCCAATACTACACTATTATAGTTATTATAATAATTATTGAAATCTTGATTTGGCTAATCTGGGTGCTTTGAATTTCCATACAAATTTTAGAATCAGCTCGCCAAGTTCTAAAAATAAGAGCTGGGATTTTGATTGGGAGCACATTAAATATATAGTTGAATTTGGGGAGAATTGAGATCTTAGCAATTATGAGTCTTCAGACTAATGAACAAGATTTATCTCTACATTTACATAGGTCTTAATTTCTCTCAGCAGTATTTTGTAGTTTTCAGTATACAGGTCTTTCATTTCTTTGTCAGATTTATCTCTATGTATTTTATATGTTTTATGCTATTGTAAATTGTATTGGTTTTTATTTCAATGTTTGATTGTTGCAAATATATAGAAATACAACCTATTTCTTTATATTGAGCTTGTATCCTGCAACTTTGCTAGACTCACTTGTTGGTTTTGGAAGCTTCTAATTAGATTCCATCATATTTTTTTTATATTCCATCATTTGTTATTTGAAAATTATCATGCCGCCTGTGAATAGACAGTTTTACTCCTTCATTTCCAACCTGGATGCATTTTATTTTATTTTTATCTTGCTTGATTGTGCTACCTAGAATCTCGAGTACAATGTTGAATACGAGTGGTGAAAGTGGACATTCCTGTCTTGTTCCTGATCTTAGGGCAAAAACATTCAATAGTCTGCATCTAGTGAGACAATCATATGGGTTTTTTCTTTTTTCTTTTTCATTTTTGCTTTGTTAATATGGCGAATTTCATTTATTGATTTTCAGATATTAAACCAGCCCTGCATTGCTGAAAATAATTATATTCAGTCATGATATATTATCCTTTTAACATATTTTTGGATTTAATTTGTTAAAATCTTGTTTAGAATTTTTGCATCTCTATTTATGAGGGATAGTGATGTGTCATTTCCTTTTCTATTAATGTCTTTATCTGGTTTTGGAATCAAGGAAATTCTGGCCTCATAGAATGAGTAGGAAAGTATCCTTTCCTCTTCAGTATTTTGGAATTGGTATTATTTATCCTCAAATATCTGGTAGAATTCACCAGTGATGCCATCTGGTCTTGGAGTTTTCTTTATGGAAATGTTTTGTCACTAAAATTTCAATTTCTTTAATAGATAATAGGTTGTTCAGGTTATCTATTTATTCTTAAGTGAACCTTGATAGTTTGTGTCTTTCATATTGTCTATTGTATACTTGGTGATTTTCTGCCTACACATTCTATCAATTATTGAGAAAGAAACATTGAAATCTCAAACTATAATTGTGGATTTGTCTATTCTTTGAGTTCTATCAGTTTTAGTTTCATGTATTTTATGGTTCTGTTTAATAGCTGCATAAACATTTAAGATTGTTAGGATTGTCATGAACATAAATGTAAAAATCCTTGACAAAATATTTGCAAGTTGAATCTAGCATATATAAGAAGAATATACCACAACCAAAGGAGGTTTATTCCAGGAATGCAAGTCTAATTTAATCTTCAAAAATGTAATCCTCTCATTAAAAGTCTGAAGAAGAAAACCACATACCATGTCAACTGATATATTTTACAAAATACAACATCCATTCATGATAAAAAAAAACCTCTTAACAAACTAAGGCTAGAAGGAAATTTCCTGAACTAGATAACGTGTATCTACAAAGAAAATCTGCAGCTAACGTCATATTTGATGTTGAAAGACTGAATGCTTTTCTCCAAAGGTCAGAAATGAGGCAAAGATTTCCACTCTTATCACTCCTACTCAACAACATGCTGAAAATCTTAGCCAGCATTATAAGGCAAGAATAAGAAAAAAAGACATTCATGTTAGAAAGGAAGAAATAAAAATCATTCTGTTTGCAGAAAACATGATTGTCGAATTGGAAATCCCAAGAATTCTACTAAAAAAATTGATAAATGAAACCTCTTAGAACTAACAAGTGAGTTTAGCAATGCAGTAATATACAAGTCAACATATTTTTAAAAAATAATTGAATTTCTACACATGAACAATGTACAATTGGAAGCCAAAATTATTTTTTAAAAACATTTACAATCACTCAAAACAGTGACATACCTGGATCTAAATTCCACAAAATTCGTACAAGATCTGTATGTTGAAAACTATCAAACACTGATCCAAGAAGACCTAAATAAATGGAAAAACATATTATGTTCATGGATTTGAAACCCCAACATAGTAAAGATGTCAGTTATATCCAAATTGATACATAGATTTAACACAATACCAATCAAAATCCTAGCAGGATTTTTTGTACATATAGACAGATGGTTGTAAAATTCATAAGAAAAGGCAAAGAAATGGAATAGCTAAAGCAGTTTTGAAAAAGAACAAGGAAGTTGGAGGATCACACTACCTGGTTTTGAAAAGTACTTGTCAGGTCTTTTATTTTACAGTGTCCTTCAATTTGGGTTTGATATTTTCTCATGATTAGACTAGGATAATGGCTTTTAAGGAAGAATATCACTCAGGTGAAATGCCCTTTTCATCATACCGTATCATAAGGTACATGATATAAATATGATTTATTACTGGTGATGTTAACTTTGGTCACTTTGTTAAGGTGGTGCCTTGTAAGAGTGAAAAATTCTCTAGTAGATTAGTCACTAGGGCAAGACAGGGAATAGTGATATCTTTAAGCGCCAGTTCCCAAGGAAAAAACAACAATATCACCGCCAGGATGCAGATAACAGAACCGGCTACCAGGCACTGTTTGCTATAAGATTTAAGAGTCCCCCAGAAACAACATTTTTGCACCAGATGATAACAGCCAACTTCTGCTTCCATAATCTGCTTAATCTATAACTAGGGTGTAGTTCTAAGAGATGTCCTGTATAAAGATATACTAATGGCTAACTTCTGCTTCTGTAAACCTGCTTGCTTGTTTGATGTGGTTTTAGGCTTTATAAACTGCCTCCTCTAAAAACTCGGGCTGATTCTCTAGTGGGGAGAGTTAGTCACCGGCCGGCTAATAAAGGCTCATAATTAATCTCAATTGGCTCCGTGGGTCTTAGATTTGAACACACCACAACACCTATTGAATTTCTTTACTATAAAATTACTGCTTTTCCCTTTTCACACTCTCTTCATTAGAAGTGCATCACTAAGTCCAACCCACTGAAGGGGAGGAGAGTTAAGTTCCACCTCCTGGAATAAAAGAATATAAAATAATTTGTGGATATACACTAAGATTGTTATAGTAACTAATAAATATTTGGAGATAAATACTTTGAGGCTCTGCAAATATTCTTTTTCCCCTTAAAGTTTAGGCCTCCTTTTTTGTGTTAATCCATGGGTCTTGCCAAGGGCAATTATTGTGTTTTTCTACATTTTCATCTTAAGCATTTGAGGTCCGTGTTCAGTATGTGAGGCTTTGAAGTCATATCTGGTTCTATGTGCCATGTTTTGAGAAATGTTTGGCATACTCTGGTCAGGGTGAGATCTCTGACCTTTTTGAGGGTCTGTGTTTCAGAATTTGAGTTTGTGGTGTTAGGCAGTCTGTGTTCAAGGTATGAGGTCCCTGAAAATCTTTAAGGGTCTGTTTTCCAAAGTTTCAATCTCAGGTTTTTTTGTGGTCTGTGCTCAGAGTGTGCAGTCCCTGAATTCTTTATGGGTGTGTGTCCCATGATTTGAATCTGAGGCTTTGAGAGTCTGAGTCCAGGGTGTCATCTCTGAATGTTTGCTGGTGTCTGTACCAAATTTTAAGTCTGAAGTAAGTGGAGTGCTCTGGTCAGGGCTTATGGTCTCTGAACTCTTTTAAATTTATGTTGAAGATTCAGTATGAGGTATTTGGGGCGTCTGTGTTTAAGGTGTTAAGTCCCTGAAAATCTTTGATGGTCTGTTTTCTAAGATTTAAATCTTAAGTATTTTTCTTTGTGTTCAGCTTGGGAACTCTGAATTCTTCAAGGTTGTATGTCCCAAGTTTTGAAGCTGAGGTTTGCACTCATGGTTTAAGGTCTCTGAACCTCTTGTGGTTGTGTTCCAAGGTTTTATTGTGAAGTAATTGGTGGTCTGTGTTTCATGGAGTGACATTTCTGAACTCATTTGGGACCCTTTGCAAGATTTGAGACTAAGATATTTAAGAGACTGTGTTCAGAGTATTAATAGTCTCTGAACTTTTAGAGAGTTTGTGTCTCAGGTTTGAGTCTGAGATAGTTTTTAAGTCTGTATTGGTGATATGAGGTCTCTGAAATCTTTAAGAATCTGTGTTTCAAAGTTTTAGTCAGGTATTTGGGAGTCTGTGTTCAGGTTGGGATGTCTCTGAAATCTTCGGGGCCTATGTCTCAAGGTTTGACTCTGAGCTATTTAGGTGTCTGTTCAGAGTGTGAGGTCTCTGAATTTTTTGAATGTCTTTGTCATGTCCTAAGGTTTCAGTTATATGTATCTGGAGGTCTGAGTTAATAGCATGTAGTGCCTGAACTCTTTGAGGGTCTGTCCCAATGTTCGAGTCTGAGGTCTTTGGAGGTCTATTTTTAGTGTGTAATGCCTCTGAACTCTTTCAGGGTCTGTAGTCCAAGTTTTGAGGATCTGTATTGGGTGTGAGGTCTCTGAGCTCTTTAGGGTTTTTGTGTTCCAAGATTTAATTCTGAGATAACTGGGGGGAGGCCTGATTTTTAGGAAATGAGGTTTCTGAACTCATTTAGAGCCCCTTCTAAGATTTGAATCTGAGGTATTTTAAGTAATCTGTTCAGGGTGAAGTCTCTGAACTTTTAGAGGTTCTGTGCTCCAAGATTTGAGTCTGAGGTCTTTGGGGTTTATATTCAGGATGTGAGGTCTCTGAAGCCTTTGAGATTCTGTATTCCAAGGTTTGGGTATAAGGTAATTGGAGGTCTGTGTTCAGCGTGGGAGGTGTCTGAACTCTTTCAGAGTCTTTGTCCCAAGTTTGTTTCTGAGGTACTTGGGGTCTAAATTTAGTGTGTGAGGTGTCTGAGTTTCTGTGTTCCAAGATTCTAATCTGAGGTATGTGGTGGTTCATGTGAAGGTATGAGGTCTCTGAACTGATTGATTATTTGCATTTTAAGATAGAGTCTTTGGTATTTGTTGGTTTGTGTTCAGGGTGTGAAGTCTATGAAATATTTGAGAGCCTTTATTCCAAGATTGAACGTGAGGTTTTCAGAGTCTATGTTCAAGGTGTGAGGTCTCTGAGTTCTTTGGTATTCTATGTTCCAAGACTTGAATCTGAGGTAACTGAATAAAATACCATTTCCTATTGAGAGATCCTATATATACATAACCAAGGGGTAGAGGAAATTTCATTCTTTTTTACATCAAAGCACATTTCCAAATAGTGTTTGTAAATTAAAATATCCTAAATAAACCTTGCTCATTATAGATTTCTATTCTGTCTTCTGAGAAAAATAAATAAATAACTAAATAAATTTGTCCTGAAGACATCGTAATGGTTGTTTTTAAAATGCAGCACATAATTGGTAGGAAAGGTGTTTCTTGGAAAAAAGATATTGGATATAGAAACAGATATGTCTTCCATTAGCAGTTGTTTTAGAACTCTTGTGCATATCATATTTTTAAACCAAATTATACTTTAAATCTGAGTGCATTAAAAAAATCAGAACTATGTTTTTAAAAAAATGCTTCAAATGCTACATCCTGTACAAAACATTCTTGGTCTTGTAGATGCTAAAATGTAACCTAAACCTTTCTAGAAATCCAACCCACCACACTGCCCTCCCATCCCTGCTCTCCAGCCAAAGTCAGAGTGAGTTGTTCATCATTCTTCACTCCTGAAGTGTTATCCTAACACACATTTTGTGAGATTTCATTTCATGCTGTCTGCTGTGCCTCTTCTCACTGAGGGCAGGGACTATATCTTTCAGTATCTTTGGTTCTCACCTGGGTACCTGACCCACAGTGGGTGGTAAGTTTTAAGGTTATTAGTTTTTCGTTCATTACCTAATAAGTCATCATGTCTTTAATCCTCTCTTCCTCTCTACCTCAAGCTACTCTATCATGTCACTGACAGTGTTGAACTGTTTTAAAAAGAAATATTTATAAAGGGACCTGTGGTGGACACTGTGATGTACCACCTAGATCGCCCTTCAATGAAGGGCTTAGTCCCTCAGCTGCTAGGCATGCTATTGGTAGACTCTTGTAAGCCCCTTCAAAAATTGTCTCAGCTGCAGAGAGCTGCCTTATTCAAGGTCACACTTCTTCCCTGGGTGGCCTACATTTAATGGAGTATATAAAATGCAGGTCCATGTAGACCCAACCTAGGATAACTCTGATGGTCCATTCAGGAGTTCCCTGGGGAGTCAGCCATGGCAGTAATTGGGACTGCATCATAGTTTGACTTCTCCCTTCACTCATCCTGTCTACTTGTCAAATTTGTTGGCTGACATTTGTTCATTTTGTTTTCTTATTATCCTTCCAGTGTCTATAGGGTCTCTGGTGATAGCCCCATGTATGTTCCTGATATCAGTGCTTTGTTTCCTCTCCCTAGTCGTGTTGTTCTGTCTAGCTAGAGGTTTATCAGTTTTATTGATCTTGATACAAATATGACTTTTGGCTTTGTTAAATTTCTCTAATGTCTATTTCCAATAAAGTTAATTTATGCTCTTTATTATTTCTTTCCATCTAATTACCACGGATTAACTTGGCTCTTCTTTTTTTAGCTTCTTAAGGAGAAACCTTGGGTCATTGATTTTACATACTTCTTTTCTAATATTATCATTTAAAGCTATAAATTTTCCTGTAAGTATTCTTTTAGTTTAATCCCATGAATTCTGATCTGTTCTACTTTCATTATCATTCAACTCAAAATATTTAATAATTTCTCTTGTGATTTCATCTTTGACACAGGAATCACTTAAAAGTATGTTGTTTAGTTTCCAGATATTTGGGAGTTTCCAATATGTCATGTAATTGACTTGTAATCTAATTTAACTATAATCATAGGATATATTCTGTATGATCTTGGTCCTTTAAAATTTATTGAGGTATATTTTAAGGTCCAGCCTAAAGTCTATTTTGGTGAAATGTACTTGAAAAAACTGTATACAGGCATACCTTGGAGATATTGCAAGTTTGGTTCCATACCACCGCAATAAAGCTAATTCATTTGCTGTCCAATGCATATAAAAGTTATATTAGTGCTATAATGTAGTCTATTAAGTGTGCAATAGCATTATGTCTAAAAATGTACATACCTTCATTTAAAAATACGTCATTGCTAAAAAATGCCATCATCTGAGCCTGTTGGAAAAATGTCACTAATAGACTTGCTTGACACAGGATTGCCACAAATCTTCAATTTGTTAAAAACACAATATCTGCAGTGCACATTAAAACAAAGCATGGTAAAATGAGGTATGCCTATATTCGGTAGTTATTGGATGAAGTGTTCTATAGATGTTAACACATCAAGGTGTTGGATAGTGGTGTTCAAACCTACTGCGCCTTTACTGATGGGAGGGAAGTCTAGTAATTTCCTGCTATGATTCTGTCAATATTTGCTTATTATATATTGAGGCTCTATTATTAGGTATGTATATATTTATAATTGTTATATCTTTCTAATGAACTTTCCCTTTTATCATGATGGCATTTCCCCTTTGTCTGTGGTAATACAGTCTTCCTGTCTGTTTTATCTGATTTCTAGTATCTATTCCATTCTTCTTATGTTTTTATGTACATAGCATAGCTCTTTCCATTCATTTACTTTCAAACCCTCTGTATCTTTATATTTAAAGTATATCTCTTATGTGTAGAATTTATTAGGGCCTTGCTTTTTATATACTCTATGCATCTCTGTATTTTAATTGAACAAATCAAAGAATGATTAAACTAAGAAAGTTCAAAGAAATAATAAAATGAGAAAATTTAAAAATAATCATCATTAAAAAATAATGAAATGAGAAAAAATAGAAAATTCTTCAGTTTTACACTCAATACCACTTAATATTTGGTAGAATTTCTGTAAGGAAAAAAAGAAAGTTTTCTGTCTACATTCTTAAGCTCTTCACCTGGGCCCCTGCATTATTAGACTGACAAAAGACAGATTAACAACAAAAAACAGAAGTTATTATCACTTGCATCCTATACACTTGGGAGCACTCAGTGGTGAGTAACTCAAAATGGTGGTTAGAATTTGGAGTCTATATACCTAACTTAGTAAGGGAAAGAGAGATTGAGAAAAGGCACTCATGAAAAAGCAAATGACTTTGTGGAATGAACCCTTAGGAGAATAGATGAGAGAGATATAATAGTGTTGTGACAATGTTTATTTGGATGTGTTGCTGACTTCTCTCAGAGAAGAGAAAATAGGAATTTCTCTCAGGGAGGATATTTATGGCAATTGAGTTATTCTGAGTTCTTTAGAGATGTTCTGCTTTTAAGCAGATAAGGGATTTCAGGAACTCAAGTTCCTTCAGCTCAAAATAATTTTTATGCCAAAGTGGTATATTTGGGAGTAACATATGCTGATCCCCTTCATTTCCTTCTAGGCTTTTGTTATGCATTGCTAAAAACAGTGTCTATCCATATTAAGCATCAATGAGTGTGAGCTTGTATTCTGATGTCTCTTTTCCTTTCCCTTTTTTGCTTCTTCCTTCTTCCTCTTACCTCCTCATCTCTCTTGCTCTGTCCCCCATACTCTCACATCCCCCACTCACATCCATCCAACTTTTGCAAATTGAGCTCTCTTGGCTCTGTGTCCTGGGATCAGGAACCCTGGTCTACCTGCCATATTTCTCCCACCAGAGCAAGATTCCTGTTTAATGAAGTGACTTCTGTGAACTTCCCTTAAAACCCAAATCCAATTTTAGTTTTAAGTAAAGAGAATGATTAAATGCACTTAAGGGAATACTGACTGGTGAGAGATGTCTACTGGGCTTGCGACTGAGTTTAGGGGCGAATGGGGAACCCATGACTGCAGAAGCTCACACAAAGTCAGCCTCCATCACCAGAGTATGGCTACAGTTGACTGAGCTGGCTGATCTCTGCAGGGGTAGGGGGACCAAGGAGGAGTCAGGGATAATATCATTTACAGGAAGATTACTGATGCTCCAAGATGGGTTCTAGCTCTCACCACGCTCCTGTGCCAGAGCCCCACCTCCTTAGTACTAAAGGCAAGGCCAGGCAATCCAAGGCACTTGAACCAAACCAGTAGCCAATGAAAGCACAGCACTTGAGGGAAGGTATGGGGCTTAGGGACTTTCTGGAAGTCCCTTGCAACTGAGCAAAACTGGGGCATGAAAGTTGTCTAGGACCAATCAGAACCCCTCATCCCAGAGCCAGTGTCCACCCAGGGACACATGGTCTTAAGGCCAATCAGAAGTGGACAAATGGGCGATGAAGGGGACCAAGAAGCATGATGGGGGCCACAGAGTAGGTGGACACAAAAGCTAGAGAGTGGGTGTAGAGCCCAGGTGGAAGCCAGAAGCACAGGGTTATCATATTTCCACCATCAGAGATGGTATTGATCCCCCACTTCCCTAACCTACAGTTTACTGGTCCAGCACAGCCTCTAACCCCAGTGGATATTCCTTTCTTGCAAGATGGTGCAGTAGAAGAAGACTAGTCTGGTCCTTTTACCAACAAGAATATGAACCATATTGGACATCACTTGGGATTAGAGGTTATTTTAGAAGTCCAGGGCCTAGGCCTGAGTGGAGAAGGAGGGAAGACATGGATGAGACATAGTGGTGGCCAGTGCCTGCTATAGAGATTGGAATAATGAGGCCCAGAGGTCAGGACTGGGTCTGTTAAAGACTTTGGGACTGGGGGACTGTGAGGAAAGCCTCAGAGAATCATCACTCTATGGAGCTCTGGACCTGGAGCTTGGTGTAGGCCATGACAAACAAGTGGGAAGGAGGCATGGTCAGGGGTGTGGACAGATGTGATTACCCACATAAATTCTCTCTAACTAACTTGTTTTCTGAAGCCCAGCTTTCTTCACAGTGGTGACCCTTCCCACAGAGCCAACTCCTGGTGGCTGCATAGCGAGGGTATCCCAGTTTACCTGAATCCTTGCCTGCTCCTCTGAGAATGATAATGTTGTCACTCAAGGTCATACCTCTGTGTGGGACAGGTCTCAGGCCCAGGGGTCTCGACTTCTACAGTCTAGAAATAATGTCTGCAGGATTGACAGAGGTTTGGTTTACTGGGATCTCCTCCCTCACCCCAAACCAGTAGCCAATGAAAACACCTAACATGAGTCTCTCCTCCTTCAGAACCCCCAGAGGGTTTTCTTTCCCTGTCTTGACCGGTCTGGTATTCTGTCACATGCAGAAAGTCCCCTTCACTTCTCTGAGATGCTCATAGCATCTTGAGGTCCCCAGGCACCAGGCTTTCACCACCTCACATGACTCCTTTTCCACACAAGACCCCTGGGCTCAAGGACTCCCTTCTCAGACCAAAACTCAACAATGATGATAATCCGATTGTTCCATTTGTCACAGCAGAAGATAACCTGTTTGTTCATACACAGCAGATGAGCATTAACCCTATTATGAACTGTGCATCCAAGGGATCTAGGTTATGTGCTCCTTATGAGAATCTAATGCCTGATGATCTGAAGTGGAGCTGAGGTGGTAATACTAGCACTGGAAGCAGCTGCAAATACAGATTAACATTAGCAGAGAGGTTTGACTGCACAGAAACCATAATAAGTCAATTGCTTGCAGACTCATATCAAAACCCTATCAGTGAGTGGCAAGTGACAACTAAACTGCATCTGGTGGCAGGCTTTATGATATCAAGTGAGTTGATGTGCTTGACTTGTACAGATGCATCTGGTGGCAGGCTTTAAGTCAGAATCCAACACTTATTTTAGGCTGCACATGGCCCACCCATTATTTTATTTACCACTTCCATCTGCACCACTTTCCCGCATTGCACACTTGTCTCAGTCATGGTTTTGGTAAGCCCACAAGCTAACCTTAGCCAAAATGAGTAAAAAAACAAACATCACTGGAGAACTTCTTTGAAAAGGGGGAAGACCTAATGGTGAGACGAGAAGACTCTAAAACTGCCAACAAAAAGAAAGCTGTATTTGAAAGGAAATACAAAGGGTCCTACTTACAGGTTTATTGCAATGAGTGATTCACATTCTCCAAGCCCTGTTTGTATAATATGTGGTGACTGGCTATCCAAAGAAGCCATGAAACCTTCAAAACTGCTTTGCCACATGGAGACCAAGCACCCTGCATTAAAAGACAAGCCTTTGGAGTTTTTCAAAAGAGAAAAAAAACCCGTGAACATGAAGAATAGAAACAATTATTGAAGGCCACCACTTCATCAAATGTGTCTGCCTGAGGGCATCAATCTTCATGGCTAACCACATTGCTAAAGCTAAGAAGCCCTTTACTATTGGTGAAGAGTTGGCCCTGCCTGATGCTAAGGACATTTGTCGTGAACTTTTAGGAGAGACTACAATTCAAAAGGTGGCATGTGTTCCTTTTTCGGCTAGCACCATAACTAGACAAATTGGTGAAATAGCAGAGGATATTGACGTACAATGGTTAGAGATGATTAAGTCACCATGGTACGCAATCCAGGCTGTTGAGTCTACTGACATCGACAACAAGGCAACAATGCTCATTTTTGTGCGACATTTTTTAGGAAGCTGTGCATAAGGATGCATTATGTGTACTTTCGTTGTCAACCAACACCATGACTGAAGAATTATTCAATTTTTTGAATGATTACATATCAGGAAAACTAAATTGGTCATTTTGTGTCAGTATATGCACGAACGGAGTGGCTGCCATAACTGGACAGCTTTCTGGTTTCACTACTCAGATCAAAGAGGTCACTTCTGAATGTGAATCTACACACTGTGTCATCCATAGAGAAATGCTGGCTAACCAAAAAATGTCACCTGATCTAAACAACGTTTTGCAGGGTATGATTAAAATTATCAGTCACATTAAAGTACATGCCCTTAACTCACATCTGTTCATACAGCTCTATGAGATGGACACAGAGCACACGTGTCTTCTCTTATACACAAAAGTGAGATGGCTTTCTAAAGGTAGATCACTGGGCAGAATTTCTGAGTTTCAAAAGCCACTCCAGAGATTTCTTTTAGAGAAACAGTCACCACTGCAGCACATTTCAATGACACAGAATGGGTTGCGAAACTTGCTTGTGTGACATATCCAACCTGCTTAACCAACTCAATCTGTCACTTCAGGGGAAAACAACTGCGTTCAAGTTGGCAGATAAAGTGGATGCATTTGAAGCCAAACTGGAATTATGGGGCAATGAGTGAACATTGGGGTTTTGACATGTTTCAAACATTAGCAGAGATTTTGAAAGAGACTGAGCCAGGACCTCTTTCTCCCAACTGGTGCACTATCACCTATCTCAGCTTTCAAAAGAGTTTGAACATTACTTCCCAACCACAAAAGACCCCCAAAGTGGGAAGGAATGGATCCATGACCCATTTGTGAATAAATGAGGTGAATCGACTTTGTCTGTGTTAGAAGAGGATCAACTGCTTGAGATCACAAATGATGGTGGCCTTAAAAGTATGTTTGAGACAGCTTCAAAGCTCCATACATTCTGGATTAAAGTCAAGGCAGAATATCCTGAGATTGCCACAAAAGCACTGAAAAGCCTGCTTCCATTTCAAACATTCTGTCTTTGTAAAGCAGGGTTTTCTGTAGTGACAGCAACCAAAATGAGATCATGGAGTGGACTGAACATAAGCAACACACTTTGAGTGTCACTGTCTCCCATCACCCCCAGATGGGACCATCTCGTTGCAGGAAAACAAGCTCAGGGGTCCCACTGATTCTGCAATATGGTGAGTTGTATAATTATTTCATTATATATTACAATGTAATAATAATAGAAATAAAGCACACAATAAATGTAATGCACTTGAATCATCCTGAAACCATCTCCCCACTACCTGTCCTTGGAAAAATTGTCTTCCACAAAAGTGGTACCTGGTGCCAAAAAGGTTGGGAACTGCTCATTCAAATCCCTGGAAATAAACACTGAAAGATTTTAGAGACCACGCATCCTGAACACAGATCCCCGTTACCTTAAACCCAGACCGCAGAACATAGGTCATTCAAGCATTTAAAACCTCACATTCTAAACTCAGAGTCTAAATACATCAGACTCAAACCTTGAGACAACACCTGCAAAGATTTTGGAGGCCACACACCCTAGACACAGACCAAAACATTTCAGACTCAAACCTTCAAAC
The DNA here is from genome assembly GCA_003508835.1 of Eonycteris spelaea. NCBI lineage: Eukaryota > Metazoa > Chordata > Mammalia > Chiroptera > Pteropodidae > Eonycteris > Eonycteris spelaea. The sequence continues at coordinate 29,313 of PUFA01000647.1, read as the reverse complement.
CCACACCTTTAATGAGACACTCACATCATGAATAAAGAACCCCAAATATCATAGTTCAAATTTAGAACACAGACCCTCAAAGAGTTTAGAAACTTTATACCCTGAACATAGACTTTGAGATACATCAATATCATACCTTGGAACACAGACTTCCAAAGAGTTCAGAGACCTCATTCCTGGGCACAAAATCCCAAACAGCAGACAGACATTAAACATCAAACAAAAAATAAACTTAAAGACCTCATACTCTGAGATGAGGACCCTCGAACTGCTCAGACAACTCACACCTAGGACACAGATCTCCAAACTTCTCAGGGAGCCCATACTCTAGAAAAGAAGCCCACATACCTCATAAACAGACCTCCAAATGGCTGAGGAATTTTCTCCCTTGAACACATATCCAAAGTGTTGAGAAACTTCACACTCTAGATACAAACTCTTCAAATATTTCAGACCTCACAACTTGAAAATAGATACAGAAGTAGCTCAAAGACCTACAGACAGACATATCTTGGACACAGACCCAAAACCATCTCAGACTGTACACCAAAAACACAAATTCCCAAAAAGCCTGAGACCTCACACCCCAGAAAACAGCCAACAGTTCAGGGTCTTTGAGAACAAACACTCCAACCAGCCAATAGACATCACACATTGACCCAGACCCCTAAACATCTCAAGAGAACTCACATTTTGAGTTCAGAGACCATAAATCCTGTATTCAGTATCCAGAAAGAGTCCAGAGACCTTCAATCCCACACATAGACCATGCCAAATAGCTGGGAGACTTCAAATTCAGGATACAGATCCCCAAATAGTGAAACTCTTAGATTAAACACAAACCCGCCAAAAGACCAGACACATGATGTCACAGACTCCCCAGGAATACACAGATCTCACACTCTGGGATTCAGACCCTCAAACAGTAGGAAATATTACATCCGGGGACACAGACACTCAAGGAACTCAGAGACCTCACACAATGAGAAATGCACATCAAATCCACAATGGATACCACCCACACATATTAGAATTGCTATCATCAATAAACATTGGCAAGGATGTGGAAAAAAAGGAACCCTTGTACACTTCTGGGGTTGTAAATTGGTGTAGTCACTATTTAAAACAGTATGGAGAGTCCTCTAAAATTAAAAATATGTATATATATCTGCCATATGACCCGGTAATTCCACTTCAGGGTATTTATCCAAAGAAAATGAAAACATTAATTCAAAAAAGATAGATGCATTCCCTTGTTCATTGTAACATTATTTACAATAGCCAAGATGTAGACGCAACCTAAGTGTCAACAGATGAATTGATAAAGAAGATGTGGAAAAAAAATTAATGTTTCTATACCTATGTATAAATATAGACATGTAAAATAAAGCATTATTCAGTCATGAGAAAGAAGAAATCCCTGCCATTTACAATAACTTGGATGGAACTTGGAGAAAGACAAATACTGTATGATATAGGTTATATGTGGAATCTAAATAGCTGAACTCAGAGAAACAGAGAGTATAGTGTTGGTTACCAGAGGCTGGGGAGTGGCGAAATGAGGAGATATTGGTCAAAGAGTACAAACTTCCAGTTATAAGATGAGTAAGTTCTGAGACCCTGATGTACAGTATGGTGATTATAGCTAATAATACTGTATCATATACTTGAAAGTAGCTAAGAGAGTACATCTTAAATGTTCTCACCACAAAAAAAACAAATGATAATTATGTGATGGGATGGAGTGGTAGCTGATACTATGGTGGTAATCATTTTACAATATATAAATGTATCAAATCAACACATCGTACACCTTAAATTTACACAATGTTTTATGTCAATTATGTCTCAATAAAGCTGGTGGGGAAAGAAACTCACATCTTGAAAAAGAGCCCTCAAATCTCAAGATATCTCATCCGCTGGAGAAACGATCCACCAAACAGCTCAAAGACCTCGTCCCCTGGGACACAAACCCCCATAGAGTCCAGAGACAATATACCAATGATACAGACCCTATAACAGCTTAGACACTGAAAATTCTGAACAGAGACCCTCAAGCAGCTCAGAGTGCTTACTACACTCTAGAGAAAAAAAAAAAACCTGTAAATAACTCAGGGAATTCACACCCAAGACGCAAACACCTCCTAGAACAATACTTGGTACACAGTACATGCTCATTAGGTATTTGAATGAATGATTCCCTTGATGGAGTAATAACTCTTCTAAGAATGTATCCTAAAGAAACACTCATCCATGTGCACAGAGCTGTGTAAAAAAGAATGGGACGAGCAAACTTTTATTAATTTTAATATTCTGATTATTGTCATTATTATTGATGTATTTTTCTCCCCTGAAGAATAGGGACCTCACTCCCATGGGTTTGGACCTATCTGTCCACCTCTGTGGCCCCAATATGAGGCCATGATATGAGGACAGGGGCATTCACCACAAAGGTCTGGAAAAGAAAGAAGGGAAACATTCATCCTCCTCCCTCCCAGACTCCCATCAGAAATGCCCAATCTTGCAGCCATTACGAGATGGTGCTCCTAGGATGAGGTGGTGTCTCTGTCCCCTCTGTTAGCCTCACAGACAGGGGGAGACTGAAGAGGATGCATGTACCTGCTGAGGATGTGTTGCATCTAGCACCTTTCAAGGGGTGATTCTGAAAAGGGGCCTGAGGTCCATGGAAACCCATACCCTGCATATTTGCAAAAAGATAGCCAACTGCAAAGTTAGGGAGAACAATCCACAAAGGACTACTGTCACTACTAACACAAATTACAAGGTCAGGGGGTTTCCAAAACTACCCTCAGTTTCAGTAATTTGCTGGAAGAACTCACAGAACTTATTGAAAACTGTTATATTCATGGTTACAGTTTATTACAAGGAAAGGATACCAATTAAAATTAAAATCAGCCAAGGGAAGAGACTAATGGGGCAAGGTCCAGAATACCAAAAGCAGAGCTTCAAGTTATCATCTCCCCATAGAGTCAGGACAGCATTACTCTCCTGGCACTGATGTACGACAATAGTATGGAGTGTTGCCAACTAGGAAACTCATCCAAGCTTTGGAGTCCAGAGCCTTCAATGGAATTCCATCATGTGGACATGATTGCCTACCCACATGGCTGGTCTCATTTTCTAACCCTCAGGAGGTCAGGGTGCATGACGCAAAGACCCTCCACCATGTATCACGTTGTTGGTGTGGCTCAGAGTTCCCATTGTACATTACATCGTTACTATCTAAATGGACCAGTTCCCCCACATTAAATCACATAGTTACTACCTGGGCCAAGATTTCCAAACAAACAAAGACATTCCTATCAGGCATGACATTCCAAGACCTAGAGATTATCTTCCAGAAGCCAAAAGCAAAGGCCTCTCTTTGTGCAAAGCTAAATTATGTACTATGCAACACACACTGTTATATAATAATATACATGGGGAGACATTATGGAGAGTTATTAATACTGGAGAACCACTAATATCAGCTAATATTCATGAAGAATTTACTAGGTGCCAGACACTGATCCCAACACTTTACATAATAAACCCTTAAATCCACAAGCAACCCAATGAAGGTGGGTCTGTAAATATTCCATTTTGAAGATGAGGAATACTGAGGCATAGAGATGTTTGTTAAATTTTCTAGGCTCTACAGCTGGTTCATAGGAAAAGCAGGATTCACATATTGCACTTGCTGACCCTAGGTATCCTGCCCTTAACTTCTATTCTACCTAGAGTAATAGTACCAGATGCCCTCATACTTATACTTTACTTGGGATGTCTCTAACATCCACATTGTCATGAATAATTGTGATATCATGGTAGAAACAGCTGTTTAACCTCGTCACTGACAAAAACCAGAGTTTTTCTCACTCTCTGCCTGATAGGACACCCCCACCACCTTCAGAGAACAGCCAACCCCTTTAGCACAGGGTTCAAGATCTAACTCAAGACTGGCCTAGTTTTCTGGTTATTCCAATCACTCTTCTCCTACATTCATTTATTCATTCAGTAAACTAATATTTATTGAGGGCTTACTATATGTCAAACACTGTGCTGGAACCTGGAAATATGGCTATAATCAAAACAGAGTCCCTGCTTCTCTGGGGCTTATATTCTAGAATAGGGATCAGCATACATTTTCTGTAAAAGGTCTGATAGCAAATAGATTAAGATAAGAGGGTCAATTGGTCTCTTTCAAAATTACTCAACTCTGTTGCCGGCAAAAGCAACCATACACAATACATAAAAGGATGAGTGTGACTATATTCTAATAAAAATTTATCTATAAAAACAGACAGTGGGTCAGCTTTGATCCATGGGCTATAGTTGCCAACCTCTGTTCTAGAGATGGGCTTTAAACCAATACATAATAAATATATGTCAGGTAGTGCTGAGTACTATGGAAAGAAATTAAATATGGTGAGAAAGTAGAGACTAACTGTGGTATATAGTTGTTTTACACAGGAAGTATCTGAGAAGGCCTTTCCAGGAAGGAAATCTGAAGCATAGAGACCTGAAGATAGTGAAGGAGTAAGCCATGGGTTTATCTGAGGCCAGAGTGTCCCAGGTAGAGGAAGCATCCAGGATAAACACCCTGAGGTCAGAGTGTGACTCTCTCCATCATGACTTCCCCTTGGTCTCTGTTCAAATGACCCCTATCAGGGATGCTGTCCCTTCTCACCCTAAATAAAATCCCTCTATCCCCAGTATACCCTTTCCCCTGACCTAACCTTATCTACCTATATAGCACTTGCCACTCTCTGATGTGCAATGTACTTACTGACCTAGTCTATGAAATCAGGGACTGTGTTGGCTTTGTTCTCTGTTGTATCCTCATCACCTGAACTCAAGCACATAGTAGATGCTCAGAAAATTCTTATTGAAGATGGCTGGGAGTCAGGAACTTGACACACATCACTAAGATGCAGAGATACCCTCCAAGGATGGCATTTTACTGAGACTAAGAGAGGACAGGTGACTTGCCCAAGGTCACAGAACCAAGACTTGCAGGTTCCAGGCTTTGAAATTAGGTCTGCCTAAGCTCTAAAACCTACATGTCCTGGATTATTTGGGATGTCAGTGGGGCTTGAGAGGAGATGGATACCAACATCTGAGGATAAGATAACCAAGCTGTGTCCATCCCCTGAAAGGTGGGGACCCATTCTGTGGATGCTGTAAAGAGAAACAGAAATCCTCTGCAATGAGATCACAAAGCAGTTCAGGGGAGACCCTGTGATGCCCTGGAGAGCAGATGTGACCCCCAATCTCAGGGGATGGTCTGAAGGAAGTAGTCACCTACTGCTTCCATGTCATCACCTACATGATCCAGGCAGCAAGATGTGGATGAGTTTACAAAAAGTCACAGCACATACACCTGTCATGGTCTTTTTGGACAGTGACCAGACTGGCATGTCAGACGGAGGGCAGTCATATCTGGAATGTGACCTTTGATAAAGTCTCTCAGAATGACCTAGAGAGACAGATGAACTCAGTTAGGTAAGGTTGGCATGTTTGGGTTTGTACTCTCCATGTTGCTTCTGTAGAGGGCCTGACCGTACACATTATAAACTGTTACAACACACACACACACACACACACACACACACACTAAGATGACAGTAATAATAATAGTAAGGACAGTAGTAGAGATACATTATAACAACTTATATTTACTGAGCATTTCCTCTATGCCAGATCCTATTTAAAGAATTATATACTTTCCAAATAGTAACTCATTGAATCTCTTCCTACTATAACCCTTACATCTTTCAAAGTTACATTTAAAAGGCACCTTCTTCATGAAATCTGCCCTGATTATTGAACTTGAAAGTGACCTCTCTTTCCTTTGAACATTTATGAATGTTCTGTACCCCCTTGGAACTTCTGAATAATTCTTCATCTTAGTTATTTGTCAGCATGCTTCAAGATTATAAAAATTTTTATTCCAAGACCTTGTCTCATACATCATTTTCCTTCACCAAGGTCATATGGTGCCTGGAATGTTTGACAGGGTCTAGGCTTAAAGATCTTCAGAACTTTTTGCCCTACCCCATGTGTCAATTCTCTTTATCTGTCAAACAAAGACAATAATAGTATCATCCCAGTAGGGTTGTTATGAAGAATAAATGAGATAATGTATATAAAATGCTTCATATAGTACCTACTATATAATTAACACTCAATATTAGCCATTGTTTAATTACTTTTGTTATTGATCATATATTCAGGATGATGAATAAATAGTAGTATACATCAATAGACACAAAAGCTTGAGTGCCTACTATGCACCAGAAGCTTTAAATACAATATTTAATGAAACCGTCCCCATGATCTTTCAAGTCAAATATGATTATCATTATGTTATAGATGTGGTTCAGCAAAGCTACATTCATGTAGTAAATGGTGTATTACCCTACAGCCTTTGTTTTCCACATTCACACACTGGATAATTTGTACTTTGGTCTGTCCTCAGAGAGGCAAGGAGCTTTATCAATATATACCTAGGTATACCCCAACCCCACCCCAGCCTGTCTGCCTCATGTGTTAGAAGGAATGCACTGTATTCCAGAGGAACAGCCAGTTTATATTTGAACACCGCTTCATTTAGTTTACATTTAAGAATTCTCAGGCGTATTGGTTTAAAACAGAAATTCCTGGCATCATCTTAGGTTCTCAAGAGGTACCTAGGAATCAGCTTTTGTAATAAACTTCATAGGTGATTTAATACAAACTGACCTCAGACTACGCTTAGCAAAACAATGCAGTGAGTCACTGGGTTATATTTAGGTAGTCGCACAGCTGTAGACTGCCACAGCTGTATACTTTGCAAGAGTTCCTGAAAATGAGGCCCAGATTCTGATTTAGTAAATTTGGAATTGGGCCTGAATATTTACATTTCTAACAAGCTCCCAGGTAATGCTAGGGCCATACTGCGAGGAACTGATATAAAACATTCCTGTACTCAGGAATCCTGGATCAGGATTCTGAGGCTGCACTGGGGCTCAGCTGGGAAGATTGCTGTAATAGTCTTGTCATGTTCTCCAAGGGAGTAGCCATGTAGGCTGTTAGCAGGAATTCCATGGGTTTCCCATTGTGTATCTCTCTGAAAGTGTGCCATTTTAGTCAGGACATGTGAATCACTTAAGTATAATGCACAGTGCCATCTTTCCCAAGCAAAGATAAAACAACTGACCCCCTTTCCCTCATCAGCAGGAACTGTGTTCTAACTTATCTATAGACTAATGAAGATCATCTTGTATAACTACATCCACTTTTTTTAGCAGTTGGTAAATTTCAGAGGTACCACAGTGGCTGAGGGATGGTAAAACTGTGTGACTTGGACTAGGAACCAGGTATGCCTAAGAGGGATGAATCTTTGAAGTAATGTGGAGATTGGACTGGAATGAAAGAAGGGATAGTGTGGAAAAGGAAACATTTCACAAAGTGAAGCAAAACTTTATTTTCATCATTCTGTCCAGGACCATTTTTCTTTTAAAAAATAACTGTTATACAAATAATACATATTTATTATTGAAGATGAAGAAGGAGATGAGGGATAAAGAGAGGAGAAGGGAGAAATTTTTAAAAATTTTATACATAATTCCACAATTTATAATGTTAATATTTTAGAATGAAATTCTATGAGTATATCTTCATGCATCTCCATTTCCTTAGAAGTGACACTTTCACATTAAAGGGCTATATACTTCACATAATAACTACCTGTACTTTATGATCTGTCTGTGTCTTTAGCCCATTTTTAAATTATTTTTCTACTCCATTAGTAAAGATACTTTATATATTATCTTTAAAAAATAAGTTTTTTTATAATTCATCTGGGATTTATTCTGGTAAAGGCATGAAGTATAATCCTAAAAGTTTATATTTATTTTCTTTGTAAACAATGAAAGTTTTCTCATCAGCATTTATTGAACAACTTTTAAAAATTACATTATTGAATTCTCATAAACCTGTAAAACTTTCCTCAGCACTACTGCCTTAGGTTCTCTCATTAGCTCAACCCTGCAGATGAGAAAATGGAGGCATGGAAGGGCAAATATTTTGGCAGAGTGGAGTCGAACTTTGTATTAGAAGTTGTCAATAAATTTTACTCCTGTTAAATAAATGTCAATAAGATCACTTTATTTGATCCTTGAAATGTAATTGACTCCCCTAAAAGACCTGGAGCATTCAGTCTCTAGAGTTCCTACTTCCCTAGGGATAGCAATGTCACCAGGCTTATACTGAATGGATCCTCTACTCTGGGAAGACATTTAAAATACACCATTTATCCCCAAAAAAAGTGTAATAAAGAGGAAACAGAATTCTTCATCTTTCTCATTATTTTTTAAGCAAAACTTATAAAGCATAATATGCAATGCTACATTATTAAAAACAAAACAAAAGCATCTGCGAAACAGAAGAGGTACAGTTCAAATCTTTTAGAATCTGCCAAGAAGACCTTCCTGATTCATTCCATACTGTTCTTACCTTGCTATTCTTTCTTCCTGGGAATTCATTTTTATATTATCTAAAATTTTCCTCAGCGCTACTGCCCTGGTCAAAAACCTTCAGCGATCCCTCATGACAAAAAGATAATGTCCAAACATCTTCAGTTGTCCTGCGAGGCCAAGCTCCGACTTGCCTTTCAATCCAATTCTCCACCCCTCTTCAGGAACAGGGCTATTCACGTTGCTACCTTTTCTAAGACACATCTTTTTATATACTTCGTGTTTAATGCAATAAAGGGAATTTTAGAACCAGGGCTTTAAGGCTCATCTAACCCAACCTGGGCATTTGGGGCATTTTAAAGAAGAAACTGGCACCAGACAGTGTAACTTGCTCCAGGTCATAGAGCATATTAGAGGTTGCAGTGCAGGCAGAACTTTGGTTTTTCAACTCCTCTTGTAGCTGCTGACTCTTTAATGTGTAATATGTGCTAGGCAAATACTTGTTGAGTGTGTTGCATAGTTTTCAGTGTATTTAACTGCATTCCATTGATGATATTGCCGTCATTGTGATGAATGAGTGACATGAGCCAAGGCAAGAAACACATGTATACCAATTGACCACCAAAACATAACAGGGGACTTGCTAAAGAAACCTGTGCATCATAGAGTCAGCTGTCCATTGCCATTTGAAGTGGCAGGAAGGAGGGAGCCAGGAGGAAAGCTGGTTCATTTCAACTCCACAGAGCATGTCCCCTCAGCCCCCATCAGGAGTTAGTTGAAGCCCTGTAAGGAAGGGCCTGTCATCAAAGGTTTCTCACCCTCACCACCTGGTCCTGGACATCATAGGACACTAGAAATCCAAATTATTAAAATTTAAGATCTTAGAGAATCTTCATTTTTAGATGAGGAAAGTGAAGTCCAATGATGTAGGACTGGTATACAAGAAATCCTTCATGAAAACAAAATGCTAAGAAACCTCATGAGTTATCTCAGCAAGGGTTTTTAAACTATGTGCTACAGGGGCCTTCTTAGTCCTCTTAGGGTTCTCTTTGGCCTATTATCCACAGTTAGAAAGAGTCTGTGTGGGTGGGGCTCAACCCCCCTCCCCCGCCCCTGCAATACATGCACATATTCTTGTTTCCACATCAACCAGAACAGCAGCTGGGGTTCTCAGATTTCATAGGGCAAAAAGTAAAAACTAAAAACCTTTGATTTAGGGCAAGTAACTCAGATAGTAGAAGATTTGAGGAGAATTCCACATCTCTCTCCCAGCTGTCCATTATGTTGGAGGACCTTCCCCCACCAGACATACCAATTTCCACCCCCACTTGTTTTATGGATATGGACTACCTTACTTGGAGGAGGAGGTGGGGAGGGGCTATATCTTGTTGCTTTTAGTTGTCATGTCAGTATGCAACTTCTAGATGGGTTTGCTCATTTTTAAAACAGTCATCTTAGGATCTCAATGGTGTTATGAGTACTAAAGCCATTTATGGAAAATCTCTTTGAAACTGCCTTCAAATCCCAAAGCATAAGTATCCCAAATATTTACAACTGTGTCAAAGGTGTGTTTGAGTATGAACTTTCATTTTGGAAACTATTCAGATGATGCTGAGAATCACATCTGGTCCACAAAGATGGGAAACCAAAGGTAAAATATCATTGGACCCTGAATAGGCTGTGGCTGAAAAGGAGCATAATTGATTTCTTTATGTATTTCTGAAAAACAGCTCTAAACAGGAACACAGGAAGGCTTTATGGTTTAGCTACAGCTTCTGAAAATAAATGTAGCCTATTAACCAGACCAACTTGAAAGGTCAGCACTTAGTGAAAATGAAACATCTAGGCATAGGCCAAAGAACAAGGCATTTGATGACCAAGAAACCTGATTTAGGATTTCATTGTAATTGCTTCCTGTCTGTGGGACCTGGACTATTTGCTCAACACATATAAAGCTCAGTTTCTTCACCTGTAAACTGTGTTCAGTATTTTTTACCTTGTAGGATTTTTAGAGAAAAGGGACACAATCTGTGCAAAGCATTCAACTCAGTTCTTGGTCATAACATACACTTGATAAATGGTGCATATTATCATTACTATTAAGATTAAGTTTCTCTAAAGTTACCTGTAGTTTGCAGTGATTTTTTAAATTAATTTATTTTTATAGTGACTTTGGTTAATGAAATCCACTAAGTTGCAGCTTATACGTTCAACAGTAAGGCATATATATACTTACACTGTGTATTCACCTCCCATAGTTAGATTTCTTTCTGTCACCACATATTTGACCCCCTTTACCCAATCTACCCTCCGGTGCAGTTATATTTTTATTGGGCATGTGTTCTCCATGAAAACAAAATCTTTTGGCAAATATTTGAGGTACAAAAAAGTAAAGTGGATTTCTGAACAATTCCCGTTTCCCCTTCCTTTTTTATCTGCTTCTTCTTCCCCACAGCTTTGCATGCCATGTTCCTTCTTAATGATTACCACTTGCTCTATTTAGAATTCAAGTGAGAGACTACAGCCAGACCTGTCTGCTTTGCCCAAGACCAAACCCAGGTTAGACCCTAAATGCATCACCAATGTTGTCTGATTCCAAATGTAGTGATCTCACCACTCTATCATCCGCTGCTTATCCTGCTAGGGTATTTCAAAGAGCGAGCACTCATTGAGGGCCTACTCTGTTTACTTAACCAAAGCTAATTCACTCTCACACTCATAGCCCTAAAAAGGCCAGAGTGAGCACTAGTCTCACTTTAGAATTGAAAATGGTGATGTTCAGAAATGTAAGAAATTTGCCCAAGGACACACAGTGGTCATGTTATAAAAGATACTTGTCAAAATAGAAAAGCCTTCATTGAAGTCATGGGAATCAAAATAAGAGGGATGGCATCTATGCCCACCATCCCACCACTGACTTTCCAGCTTTAGGTACATGAACTCCTATGTGCAGTCCTGGCCTCTTGCCAGGAAAGTCTCCTTTTTGGCCTCTTTCTGAACTAGACCTCTAGTCACAACCGGAGGGGGAGGAGTCTCCAAAGGATGTGGGAGACTCCTGATTTTAATCAGCAAAGTCTAAAGTCTGACCTCTTTCAGGGAGAGTTCATTCCAGCAAGTCACAGAGTGTTCAGACCCAGATACCCTATCCCCTATACCGGGACACTTGATATCAGAGGCATCAAGATTTTGCAGAAGAGCTGAATGATCAGGGATTAGGAGCACCACTCTCCTTCTTCTGGGCTTTGGCTGGCTCTTCACTAAAACAAAAGTTTGGACTATAATCCAAAGGTTCCTCCAGCTCTAACATAGAAAAAAATAATGCAGCCATGGGTAGGGTGTCAGGACAGATATAGGCTCTAAAATCAAACAGGCCTATTTGGGAAACTTTACTTTGCTATTTGCTGGCCTTGTGATTTTGGAGACATTACTTATTTTTCAAGCCTTAGTTTCCTTCTCTGTGGGAAAGAGGTTATGTGAACTGATGCACATAAAGCAATGGTTCGCACATACTAAGCACTTTAAAAATGTTAACCCTTTTGTAAGTCTAAACTTATCTCAAGATAAAAAGTTAAAAAGGGGAACATGAGACACACTGTCCCCAGTGTTGAAAGTCAAAGGTTCTTCTCCAGACACCCTCTTTCCTGCCAGTTGCTCACTTCCTCTGAGAACTCAATAGTGACTTCTAAGGCCTCTAGCTACAGTAAAAGCAAATCAGTTTAGCTGTCTGAAGAAATAAGCTGGTTTGACCTGCATTTTCCAAATAAATGGAACAAATTCTTTTTGGAAGGCACTATTTCTAGAAAAGTAGTATCCATTTCTGTCCTCCTTATACAGAGCATGGAAAACACTGTTTAATTCTTCATTGTCCACAAACATTAGTATAAACATCTGCTTTTATACAGTATATAAATAAAAGAGTTCTTGGGGCTGGCCAACAGAGAGAACTAATTATAGTGTTGGGTGTTTTGGTTCTGCTCTGTGAATACCACTGTCTCCTCTCCCCTTATAAGGCTGTCCTGTTGGTTCTTTACATGGAGAAGTGGGAACATCATATGACTGACTTTGAGGTAGCAGCTGGGGATGGGGTGGGTCTGGTACCACAAAGCTTTCTTGCAAATCTCTAAAGCACAAGTCATTTCCACCACTCTCCAGGTTTTCTGAGATGATCTCACTATTGTTATCATCATCATCATCATCATCATCATCATCATCATCATCATCATCAATGTTCTGGGTAGTGACCAGAGCCCACCCTGAAAAGGGCACAGTTCCACGAAAAGGAGCCGATGTTGTGGCAGCACCAAAGGCCAAAAGTGTCTATGATACAATGAACACCATCCGGTATATTTGTGGGTCACTCAAATTCAGGGATCACCAGGGCCAAGGCTTCATCAGGTAAAGCAGCCAGGGCACCATGACCCCTGTGGACTGTCCAATGGGCTACACCCACGGACACCACATGCACTCCAGCTCTATGCCATACTTCTTCCTTGGACTTGGCAAATTTGTCTCTAAAATGAAGTGCTGAATATTTAGTCTTGAGGTTCACTTCCAGCTCTGACATGTCAGGAGTCTGCTCTTTGAGATATAATTTTCTCTTTTATGTTAAACCCTCCAAAGCCATCAAAGAATAATTATCACTACTTCATGGTACAAATCTCAGCTTAATCAATTAAACAGAATCCTCTCTTTTCTAAGTGCATTATCCCAGATGCCACCAGACCACACCTTGAAGAGCTTTACTTTGGGAGAAAATTTCAGTATCGACCAACAGCATAAATGGGTCTCTGCGCACTAAACCATTGGGAAATCTCCTCTTGTAGAAGCATATATGAGCTGTCAGCTTCTGGTGCCCATCTACAGAAAGGAAGCTAGTGTCCATTCAGTGAGCCCCAGAAGGAAATGTGCCCAAGCTGCAGACTTTGAGGAATGCATGAAGAAATTCCATTGATTTTTTTCTTCCCTCTCTAGAAGTCTTAACTTGCTTCATGATTCCATGTGTAACCCAAAACCAAATGAAGCAATACAGAAATTCCACCATACAAGCTCTTCAACCTCCATGTCCTAACTGAAGAGTACACCTAGAGCCTCAAGGGAACTCCAGAGAGAAGAGGTTAAGCAGGATCTTAGCAAACAAGTTTGCTGAGGTCTAGAGCCCAGGCTCAGGAATGGGTACCCCCTAACCCACCCCACTACTAGACACCAAGTCCAGGAGAACTTGTAGATGTACTTCCCACCACCATCAAACTGACTTGACTCCTTTGCCCTGGCTTCAAGACCATCATGTTACTAACCCACATACTTGTGATCTTGAGGCAGAAGGATGGAGCACAAAGGATATGGGATTTGAACACAGAGAGATCTGGGTTTGCATTTTAACTCTGCCGTTTATGAGCTGTCGCACTTTATGCAAGTTACTGAACAACTCTATGATTCAGTCTCCTTATTAAAAGGAAGATAATGTGCTAACTGGAGAATTACTGCTTGGCTATCGCCCATGGGAACATAGGCTCTCACCCATAGGAACATAACATTCTAACAATAAGATTTCTGCTTCTGTACCCCTGCTTGCACAACCGACTTGTGGGCTGACAGTTAGTAAATAGAAGAAAAATAGGCTTTTGTGTTCAGACAAAATGAAGAATGGGGTTTAGGGCTTAAAAACCCTGTACCTCTACATTTTGGGGCTGCTTAATTTGGGGTCTGTGTACCCCTGGCAGACCCAGTTGGCTGAATAAAAAGTGCGTTTCCTATAACTCACTGATTTCTGGTGGTCTGTGTGTCTATCGGGGGCTGATGGCACAACAATAATAGTTTTGCTCTGCAACAGGTTATTAGGAGGATTAGAGATAATGCACACAGAGCTCCCGATAACAGTGCTCAGGAGTGATAGTCATGGCAACCCATAAATGGTAGCTGTTTGGCTCTATTTCAAATGAAAGAAGCCAGACACAAGAGGCCAAGTTTTGTATGATTCCATTTATATGAAATGCCCAGAAAGGGAAAATCCATAGAGACAGAAAGTAGATTAGTGGTTACCAGGGGCTGGGGAAGGGAGGAATAGAGAGTGGCAACTAATGCATATGGGCTTTCTTTTGGTGATAATGAAAATGTTCTAGAATTTCACAGTGGTGGTGGTTGTGCAACATAGTGGGTATATTAAAAATTACTAAATTTTATACTTTAAAGGGGTAAATTTTATGGTATGTGAATCATAATTAAAAATTCTTAAAAATAAATTCCTTGTTTCTCAGTTCATGAATATAAATAGAAATGAGTATTTCTAAAATTTGGAAAATAGTATTGAAATCATAGGGTTTTGTGAAGATTAAACAAGTCAAATTATTCAAAATATTTAGACAAATTCTGGCACACTAAAAACTCAATGAATGTCAGCTATAATAATTATTACTCTCATTTTCATTATCATGATCATTTTTATTACAGGTAATATAGTGTAGCAGTCAAGATCAATGGGGTTAAAGTCAAACGGACCTACTTTAAAACCTGACTTCACATTTACCAGCATATATTATAATGGTTGATGGTATAGCTGCTGGATTCAGACTTTCTTGATCAAAATCCCTGCTCCATATATTTGTCAGTTGTGTGACTTTAGGTAATTTTCTCAACCCTTTTGTGCCCCTTTTTCTTTATCTGTAAAATGGAGGTAATACTATTCATACCGGATGAGCTGCCATGAGAATTAAATAATGTATCCATCAGTATGCTTTTGTCTTTAAATTTCAGAAAACTGGCTCAATGAGCCTTAAACCAGATAGATGAGAAAGGGGAAAAAAGGATAGAAAAGAGAAGAGAAAACAATAAAAGATTTTTAAAAATACAAATCAAGAAGAAGAGAGAAGAAAAAAGAAAGAAGACAGAAAAGAGAGAGAAAGCAGTTTATTTTTATCAACCATTAGTTTTGGGATGCTTCTCAGAGACTTCTCTGCCCCAATTTTCTTCCTGGGCTGTTAAGATTGCTATTCCTATGTTTTTAGTGTAAACTGCTTCAAATATTTGGTAATAGGTAGGAACTAAATAAAACAACATTACATATGCCTAGAAAGTATAAATCTCACCGAGAATATTCTGCAAAATATTTTGATAATATAACATTTCTTCCCAGTCAATGGTATTATTCATAATGGCATTTAGAATAAGCCAATACTATATCTAAAAGGCAGTTAATGCATCAGGAAGCCAAGAACCAAAACCTTGAATTGGAGATGAGATTCCATCGCCAGTTGCTCTGGGCCTCTTACAACCCTTCATGGCTTCAAATTTCCCACCGTGAAATTGGGAAATAAAAGCATATATATATATATATATATATATATATATATATATATATATGAATAAAACCAAAACAATAATTCGTAAAGACCTATGTACCCTTATGTTCATGGCAGCACAATTTACAGTAGCTAAGATATGGAAGCAACCTAAATGCCCATCAACAGATGATTGGATAAAGAAGTTATGGTTCATATATACAGTAGAATATAACTCAGCCATAAAAAATGAAATCCTACAATTTGCAATGACATGGATGTACCTAGAGGTTATTATGTTTCGTGAAATAAGTCAGAGAAAGGTAAATACCACATAATTTCACTTGTACAAGGAATCTAAGGAACAAAAAGCACAAACTATTCAAAAACTGACTCACAAATATAGAGAATAATCTGGTGATGGCCAGAGGAGTTGAGGGGCTGGGAGAAAGGGGTGAAGGGTTAAAGAAGCACAAATTAGTAGTTGATAGATGGTCATGGAATGGGGAGCACAGCATAGGGAATGCAGTTAGCACTAATGTAATGGCTAGGTATAGACCCAGAGAAGAGAAAAAGCAATTAGGGAGATCGTTTTATAGACTATGTGAATGTCTAGCCAATGTGCTATATACTTGAAACTAATAATAAAATAAAAATTTTAAAAAGCACATATATAAAATTATAAATGATTTAATCTTTAGATATAAATATATAAATACACATGCTGAGAGAAAAGGATCACCTGGAGATATATACCAATTTTGTGTCCCAATGGTGAATTCATAAATATTTTATAGCCTTTAATGTAGAAGTTGGTACTTGTCTAAAAATGGAAGGTCGAGGTTCTAACTGGCCTAATTTGGCAAGGATCAGGTTAGCAAATCAAGATGAAAAGGAAATAGGGATGAGAATATTCATTGACCTCTGACTTTTCTGAGCAAGAAGGTCAATAGCTTCTACCAAGCCTGGAGAATATTTTTCTTAAAATGCCAGAAGGAAGATGTGCTAGTGCAGACTTCAAGAAATGCTGACCTACATGCCATTTTGAAAAGCCCATGAGATCTACACAATCATAGTAAGAGAAGAACATTTCTTTGTATTCCCTTTGGCCACTGCATGATTCACATTTAGCCACCAGGGAGATGAAAATCAGTGGCTGTTCTGTGAGCTCATAGCCCTGGGTATGATGGCTCCCACAAAGGTCTTTGTTGCTATAATTTTATATCTAATTTTATCTCATTAAGACAGGTCTGGTAGGGCTTTAAATGAGCCTAGCTCTCCTCTTCATCACACATTCAATTCAAAACTCTGATGAATATTTCGTAAAGGTTCTATAATTCTCAATAACATGGTAAATAGCCTTTGACCTTTAAATCAAATGACAAAATTTTCTTCAGGCATAAAAACTAACAATTCTGTTTCTGTTCCTATATTGCTTATTACACAGTCACCTGGAGTCATGATAACAGAAGTTTTGTTGACCAGAAGAAATTGCCAGTAATTGCTTGCATAATCAAGAGAAACCACTGCCCCTCATTCCTTATTTTTCCCACAGAAGATTATAGCTGCAACCCTATAGTCCTACTAGCTCCAATTTCTTCTTAATTTCTTTCTTCCTCACATAGTTGTGTCCATCTAATAAAAATATATTAGTAGTACAGAGGAGGGGAGAAAAGTGACATAGATCATAGAGTCTTTCCTCATCCCTCTTGAGACCAAATCAAAGTTGTGACAGAAACAGGAACAAACAGCAAGCAAAGTAGCCTGGGGTCTAGACAAACAGAAGCACTACTACCAGGAAGAGAAATAATTAATCAACCTGCAACTGTAGAATGTAGAAAGGGGCAAAGATGCAAGGCACCAGTCTTGAGTGGCCGAGTGAGACAGAGGCTGCAACAGCAGCAGCGGCGGCTGCTCAATGAGCTTAGGGAAATGTAGATGAATTCAGTGAGAACTTTATCAAAGAGATAAAAAAACACAAAAATAGAAATTAAAAATTATAAAAGGGAACCAGTGAGACATGAACACATCTGTGATGAAGAGTATATTAGATGGTATAAACAGAGTGTATAAAGAAGAGGATCAAACAAACAACATAGAGGATGAGGAAGGCAAGGACACTCAATCAGAATGGCAAGAAAAAAAAACCAAGACTATAATAATAATTTAAGGAGACTATGGGACACAATTAAATGTAAAAATATCCATGTCGAAGGAAAACAAGATGTTCAAGAGCTATTTGAAGAAATGATGATGAAAAACTTCCATCACCTGGTGAAGAAAATAGACATACAACCCCAGGAAGCTCAGAATGTCCCAACATGTATCAAAAACAGGAATAAAGAATGGGGATAACTACATTCCTATCCACAAGTACCTCATATGGAAAAGAATTAAGTGCTCCAACCATAAGATAGAGAGGCTGAATGGCCAGGAAAATAAGACTTCTACATACACTGCCTACAAGACACTCACTTCAGATTAAAAGACACACAGAAACTAAAAGTAAAGGATAGGAAAAGCTATTGCCTTGATGAACCTAGAGGGTATTGCACTGAATGAACTCAGATAGAGAAAGACAAATATTGCATGACCATGTACATGTGGAATCCAAAGAACAAAATAAATGCAACAAAAAAATGGAAACAAACCCATATATACAGAGACTATTTTGAGGGCTACTAGATAGGAGAGGGTTGGCGGGGGGGGGGGCGGTGAAAAATGACAAAGGGATTAAGAAGTACAAATGGATAGTTACAAAATAGACATGGAGATATAAAATGTAGCATAAGGAAAATAGTCAATAATGTAATAAATATGTAAGGTGGAAGAGGGTACTAGATTTAGTGGGTGATCACTTTGTGAGTTATATAAATCTCTAATCACTATACTATGCAACTGAAACTAATACATTATTTTGTACCAACTCTAATTTTAAAAAGACTCATTGAATTGTACAGTGTAAATATGAACAACTAATTATTATATTTCAATATAAAGCTGTAAAAAATTTTTTAAAGGATATACCAGTATTACATTGAGAGGGAGAGAGAGGTTGCCAGATTAAAGCTTTCATCAGATGATGTCATTTCCCATGGAAATGAAAGCTTTTAGTCTGCCATTGCCCTATTCACATCTCCAAAGGGCCAGGAGTAGGCCCTCTCTGTTGCATGTTGTGAGACTGGATCAGCCCAATGAGTTTCTATTTCCCCAGGAATAAGTCACTGTCCCCACAGTTTCCCTGGAAGTTTTCTCCACTGAACAATGCGGATTTGGGCCATCGGTCCTCTGTGAAGTTGAAAATCTTTATATAACATTTGACTCTCCAAAAACATCTACATTCATCCCTCAGTATCCATGGGAGATTGGTTCCAGGACCCCCACACATATACACACAAATACCAAAATCCATGGATGCTCAAGTCCCTTATATAAAGTGGTGTAGAACAGTGAATAGAGTTGGCCTTCGGCACCCTTGGATTCTCAACCATGGATCGAAAATACTGTTTTTGATCTATGGTTAATTTAATCCATAGATGTGAAACCTGGGGATACAGAGGGTCAATTGTATATTTATCGAAAAAGTTCATGTGTAAGTGCACCCATGCAGTTCAAACTTATGTTGTTCAACTGTAGTTTCAGTTCTGCTATAGACTGAACTTTGTCCCCTCAAATTCATAGGTTGAAGCCCTAACCCCCAATGTGACTATTTGGAGATAGGTCCTACCAGGAGACAATTAAAGTTATATAGGTTCTAAGGGCAGGGCCCTGATCTGATGGATTAGTGCCCTTATAAAAAGAGATACCAGAGAGCTTGCTCTATCTCCCTCTCTGCACTCATGAAGAAGAGGCCAGGTGAGCACATGGCAAGAAGGTGGCAGTCTACAAATCAGGAAAGGAACTCTCACCAGAAACCAAACCTGCTTACACCTTGATCTTGGACTTCCCAGCCTCCAAAATTGTGAGAAAATTAATTTCTGTCACTTAATCCACCCAGTCTATAGTATTTTGTTATAGCAGCCTGAGCTGACCAAGATCAACTCCTTTCTGCCCATTTCCTCCTCTGTAGTACCCTCTTACTACCCTGCAAATTACTCTTTGGAGAGTTACACCCTGAGGTAGAGTCACATTCCCAATTCTCCTTAGCAGCAGTTCGCTGAACTACACATCTAGATTCTTTTAACCCCATCTCATTCTTCCAATCATTTTTATCATTCTTCTCCATATTTTGTCTAATTTAAACAAATACATTACTTGTATGGATGAAAAATTTCAAGTCCTTAAGCCATCTCGCATCAGCAACTACAAGATATATGTACTTAAGCACTCACTGTATCCTCCAGTATGAGAGTACACACACACGCACACAACTGTCATGCATTTCATGGACAAGGTTAAACCTCCAAAGGCATTCAGGTTTCCTTGATTCCACCCAAGTAGAAATTCATAGAGAAACCTGAGTTCTACCTCCCGATCTTGTCCAAACATTCCTCTTCAACGTAATTTTGAAAAACTCATACAAGGATTGGTTCAAGATGGCAAAATACATAACAGTTATACTTCATGCTTATTACCAAGCATGAGTTTGCTCCATTAAAAAGCATCAAATGGAGCACATTTTAGCTGAGTGCTACTCAGAGTCCTATGTGAGAAAACAAGCTGGGTGTTCTGGTCTTTGTTCCCAGAATTTGGAAAGAGGCCTGAGTGGTGAGGTCCTGAGAGGATGGACTAAATTCTGTACTAATGTCAGATGGGATAATTCTGGAAAGTAGGCTCTTTAGCTCTGCTGAAGAGAGGAGGTTGAAGTCACTGTCAAAATTTAGACATGTTCTGCCCCCTCTTCCTTCAAAGGAAACCTCGGAGCTGAGGTTACTAACATGGCTTCCAGCTAACAGGATGGCACAGACATCCCTGCCTCTGTGGCAATTGCATTTGGTGTGTAGAAAAATGAAGCCACTGTGACACTGACAGCAGCCCAGACCTCTCCTTTTTGATTTCGACCATGGCTGTCTTACAGGCACAAATCATTGCTACATGGGACCACTGTGCATTTTAGCACTCTAGATGCTATATATTTCAAACAATTTATTTCTACTGATGAGGGGTGGAGTAAGAAACTGTCTATGGAACAGAATTTGTGAAGAGGTGGCCACCTCAAGTTCACTCTGGTGTTGCATACACATGCACAGCCCTGCAAGCAGAGTTACAAAGCTATTTGTGAGCCAACAGGGTTTGTTCTTATTTGTCGACCCCTCAAAGTATGTTACACTTAGTCCTGCAACTTTTCCTTTCCATTTGTTTCTGTAAGTCCTGGGGAAAAATCATAAATCTATGAAAAACTGGTAATGGCTTTCTTCTCTGTTTCAGTTGGTAGATGCAATGCATAAAACAGGAAATTCATGTTGATTCTATTTCATTCAAAAGCAATTTTGAAAATCTTTTAGTCAAAAAAGAAAGTTGTCATCTATTGCTTAGCATGGTAACTGGCCAATTTGTGTTCCTGAGGAGATGATTAACCACACCTGTCATTGTACTTCAGCCAGAACTTTCTGAGAGAACATTTATAGAACCATGTGTTTTTTTCAGACTCCATGTGAAGAGGCACACAGAGGCACACCCCCCCCATATAACACATCACAGCTGGTAACTCTATACGTGCAATCTGGAAATCAGGTGCCCAGCTCTGCCTTAGCTAGAGAGAGAGACCAGGATGTCTGCTTGGAGGCTTCCTGCCTTTCCTGATATTCCACACACACCCAGATGGGAACACACCAGCAATTATGCATGCTGGTTTCTATGGATATGTCAATGCATGAGTAATTGTCCTTCCTTCAGCAGTGTATTAGTTTCCTGTGGCTCCCTAAAAAATTAACAAATTGTTGTTTTATCTTAAAAACAACAAGATATTTATTCTTTAACAGTTCTGGAGGCCAGAAGTCTGAAATTTGAAGTGTCCTCAGGGCCCATGCTCCCTCTGAAGGCTTTAGGGAGAATCTTTCCTTGCCTCTCCAGCTTCAGGTGATCCCAGATGTTCCTTGGCTCGAAGCAATGTAACTCCAATCTCTGCCTCCATGTTCTTAAGGTTTCTGCTCCATGTCTCTGAGTCTCAATCTCCCCCTCCTTTCTCTTATAAGGATATCAACTATTGGATTTAGGGTCCACTCTAAATCCAGGATGATCTCATCTTAAATAATAACCTTTGCAAAGACCCTATGTCCACAAAAGGTTCACATTCACAGATGTTCAACCCACTACAGGCAGCACATTCAAGACTTCTTGTGACACATTGACCTATTACCAATTACAGTCATCTCAAAGCTCTCTTTCTTTCCTACCATCCTTCCTTCCTTTATTTCTTTTTTTTTAAAATTCAATAAAAACATGGGCCTTACCAGAGATTTTTGACTTAGAAAGCAGGGAGGAAAGGGCATTTACAGGTCCCTGTAATCTGGGCACTATGCTGGGCTGGAAAATCCACACTTGCTTCCATTCACTCCTATAACATAGGAATCTCTGTGACCAGAATGCAGACAAGGATACTGAGGCTCAGAATAACCTGTGCAAGGTCGGAGACTGGGTCTCTCTAACCATATGGCCTCATACTATGTGAGTGTTAACACATATTGAGCAGTGGAACCTCACAGTCGGCATCATTAATAGCTGAAGGAAAGAACAGAGTCATTATTCAAATGTATGGTTGGTTTAGGTAGCGACAGAATAGATGCCAGCGATGTGGCAGCCCTGAAGAGCTCTGGGGAGGACCCAATCAGTACCTCCCTGAGCTGCCCCAACAGCTTATTAGTGCCTGCTTTCCTCTACAAGGAACAACACCTTCCAGTTCCTAAATACAGATAAAGATTTTTTTTAAATCTCCCAGAGAGTTACAGCACCTTCTCTGAAATACTTGACAAAAGTAGACAATGTCGGAAGAAAAATTTGGTCAGAAGAAGGTAAAATAGAAGAGAGCATGGACTGGCTGAAGGTCCCTCTGAAGAAGGAGGTTGGGATACTCTAAAGACAGCAATTGCCAAATCTAGTTTGCCTGCAACAGCCAGCTTGTGCTGTCTGATCAATTCTGTGTGGGTATCTGGCAGCTAGGTGATTCTACGTCAATCAGGCACCTCTTTTTTTTTTTTTTTTTTTTTGCCTCAGGTTCCCATCTATAAAGTGGGGGATAAATATTTTCACAGCTCAAGGATCTAGAATGGCTTCTCTGGATTCTGGCTTAGGCAATGTTTTACACAAAAACACAGTCATAAACATTGATCCAGGAGACAAATTTAGGTTAGGCCACTTAAAAGATATCAGAAAGAGATGAGAGCATGGTTTCTAAACCAAAGCTTTTCATTTTTTATTTCATTGAGAAATAATTCACATAACATAAAATTCACTATTTTAAAGTGTACAATTCAGGAGTTTTTAGTATGTTCACTTGTTGTGCAACCATTGCCACTATCTAATTCCAGAAACTTTCCATCACAAAAGGGAAATGTTTTGAAAAAAAGAGTTTAAATGTGTAATAGAAACGTAATGAGCAAAGAATATAAAGAAGACAATACCAATTCAGGCAATAAGTTAACATATTCTTTAGACAGAGCTAGGAAATAAGAGCATTATAGTTAGTCCCAGCACAAAAACGTGTGAGACGATATTGATAATACTTTAAACAGCAAGAAGGAAGCTAAGGGAACTAGACAAAAACAATTGGGCTAACATAAAGCAAGAAGGATTGCAGTTAGATATGTGGAAGAACTTCCTGACCATCACAGGGATAAAATGTTGATACAGAAAGGTGTACAATCCATTGTCCAGAGATATTCAGAAACATGATACATATTCCCATTTGGTCTCCTAAATGTGCAATAGGAGTTATCCTCAGAACCATTTAAGAGAAAAATATCCTTTAATACATATTCGATCAACAAAAATATACATTTACCTATATTTGTTTTTCATGGTTTTACATAATAATGACTGGTATTATTTTCTTAGTATTTTTTAATTAAGTTTATTGGGGTAATATTGGCTAACACAATTATATAATTTTCAGATGAACATTATAATTTGACATCTGTATATTCTATTGTGTGTTTAAACCCATGTCCAGTTTCCTTCAGCTACCATAATTTCACCACCTTTACCCACTTCACCCTCCCCCTACACCCATATATTTAACCCTTTTACCCCATCTACCTCCCCCCTCCTCACTTACCCCCTACTCTCTGGTAACCACTAGTATATAGACCATGTCCATGAGTCTCTGTTTGTTTGTCCTGTTCATTTGTTTCTTTTAGGTTTATATCCCACATATAGGTGATATCATGTGATTTTCAACTTTTTTTGTCTGGTTTATTTTGCTTAGCATGATTATCTTGAGGTCCATCCAGTATTTCATCTCTTCTTATGGCTTACTAATATTCCATTGTATATATGTACCACAGCTTCTTTAGCCAATCATCTATCACAGGACACTTTGGTTGCTTCCATGTCCTGGTCACTGTGAATAATGCTGCTATAACATCGGTGTGCAAATATCTTTTTGGATATGAGTTTTAAAGTCTTTGGGGTAAATACCCAGTAGAAGGATTGCTGAATCATATGGTAGATCAATTCTTATTTTTTCGAGGAACCTCCATACTGTCTTCCACAGTGGCTATACGATTTGCAGTCCCGTCAGCAGTGTACAAGGGTTCCTTTTCCTCTACAACCTCTCCAACATGTTATTACTTCTCCTGTTGATCATAGCTATTCTAACAGGTATCTCATTGTGATTTGATTTGCATTTCCCTACTAGCTAGTGATGTTGAGCATCTTTTCAAATATTTTGTCCTCTAGGGAGAAGTGTCTGTTCAGAGGCTCTGCCAATTTTTTGATTGGATCATTTGTTTTTTTTATTGTTATTGATCATGTGAGTTCTTTGTATATTTTGAATATTAGGTCCTTATCGGAGGTGTTGCTTGCAAATATATTTTCCCATTTGGATAGTTGTCTCTTTATCTTGTTGACAATTTCTTTTGCTGCACAGAAGCTTTTTAGTTTGATATAGTTTCATTCATTTATTTTAGCTTTTATTTCCCTTGCCTTTGAGGTCAAATTCATAAAATCCTCTTTAAGTCCAAGGTCCTTGAGTTTTGTTCCTATGTTTTCTTCTATGCATTTTATTTTTTCAGGTATTATATTCACGTCCTTAATTCATTTTGAGTTAATTTTGGTGTTGGTGCTAGACAACAGTCTAGTTTCATGCTTTTGCAGTTGGCTTTTCAGTATGCCCAGCACCATTTATTAAAGAAACTTTCCTTTCTGCACTGTATGTTTTTGACTCTTTTGTCAAAAATTATTTGCCCATATAAATATGGGTTTAGTTCTGGACTCTTGATTCTGTTCCACTGGTCCATGTATCTGTTTTTCTGCCAATACTATGCTGTTTTGATGACTGTCGCTTTGTAGCATAATTTGAAATCAGGCAGATTGAGGCCTCCAGCCTTGTTCTATTTTCTCAGGATGGTTTTGGCAATTCGGGGTCTTTTGTACTTCCAACAAATCTGATGAATTTTTGTTCTAGTTCTCTAAAAAAAATGCCTATGAGATTTAAAGGAAATGACTTATAATAAACTGCTTTTCACACTCTCTGGACATAGGTGGATCTAAAAATGACCTTAACTACAAGAATCTGATTTTAGCACAGCTAGTTAAACATAGGGCTAAAAACTCCTACATAGATTCTTTTAGAGCCTTTCCAGAATCAGGGCTTCAGCATCGCCAACTCCAAGGAGGGGACTACACAATTGTCTAAGTGAAAAGCACCCCCTGGAGTTGTATGGTTCACAACCTGCAAGGTCATATGCAGCAGCCCCTTCCAGACCTCTCTGATTGAAAGAATGATGCTAACCAATCTGCTCTGGCAATTTCAAAAAAAAAAAGAAACCATTTGAACCAGTGCAGGTGCCTCCTAGATAGAGGGCATCTAGCCAATGAAGATGATGGGTAGCATCAGCAGGCCTTCTCCAAATTTTTGGGATTTTTAACAGCATTTTAAATCATGTTTGAGATTTCCAGTCCTTCAGAAATAGAGCTAACACTGCACCTAAGAAGACAAGGTAAAAATTACCCCTGCCAAAACTACCTTATATGATACCGTAATGGTGAATACATGCTATTATACATTTGTCCAAATTCATAGAATGTACAACACCAAGAATAAACCTTGATGTAAAATGGACTTTGGGTGACAATGTGTTTAATATAGGCTTATCGCTTGTAACGAATGTACCTCTCTGGTGGGGGATGTTGATACTGAGGAAGCTGTGCATATGTTGTAGCAGGGAGTATATGGGAAATCACAACCTTCCACTCAATTTGCTGTGAACAGAAAACTGTTCTAAAAAATAGTCTAATAACATTTGTTTGTTTGTTTGTTTGTTTAAATTACCACTGGTCCCAACCAATATTCTCGATCAAGAATTGTGTGGCATTTCTTTCACTGAAAGTTTATTGAATAGCAAATCACTGTTTTAATCATAGATATCTCATTTGTGTTTCATGGCAAGTTTTCAAGTTGATTTCACATTCATTATTTAATATGACCCTCCCAATAAGGATTGGTGTTGCTCACAGGAGGTAGATTAAACATTACCTGTCTCATGTGACAGGTGATAAAGCTAGAACCAAGTAGACTGAAGGACTTCTCTGTGGTTCTACAGTCAACTGAGACATAACTCAATGCTGACCCATATTTTCTCCTCCTGATCAGGTGAATTTTATTCTTCACAACACTCTCTCTAGGCCTCACCAAACACAGCAAACAAATGAGATTTCAGGTATGTAGAAAAGAGGCATACATATGCTTTAGTCACATGCCAAACTAATTTCAATCTCCATGAAAGAGAAGGACTAGTACTCCTGTATTTCTGCCATTGTGCAGTACAGGGTTAACTCAACAGGTTTGGGTTGTACAAACCCCTGCACACTCCCAAGAAAGGCTCCTGGGAGACAACTTCTAAGCTCTTGGAATGTCCTGTCTGTTAAGAGTATCTTTGATTATTTGAGGCCTTGGCCACACCAAATAGTTTATGCCAACAGTGTGATTTATGGTGATGGCCTTGGGTCATGGTATCATTAAGATCTCTGGGGGTTTGGAGACTGAGTAGCTAGGATCAGTCACAGGAGTATCCCATGCCTATATGATGCCTCCTCCGACCCTGTAAAAACTCTGTACACCAAGGCTCCTGTGAGCTTCCCTAGTTGATAGCATGCCATATATGTTGCCACACAAAGTTGCTGAGAGAGAGAATTAAGCACTGTTCATATGACTCAATTGGTAGAAAACAACTAGAAGCTCGTACCTGGTCTCTTCTGGACCCTGTCCTATGAGCCTTTTTTCCATTGCTGACTTTAATCTGTATCCTTTAACTGTAATAATCCATAACCATGAGTATAATAGCTTTGCTGAGTTCTTTGGGTTGTTCTAGTGACTCATTGAAGGTAAGGATGGTCTTGGGAACCTCCAAATACAACAGTGATTATAGCCAAAGTCGCTTATAAAACCACATTGTTGTTTGCTTGGCAAAAATTTAGATATTCATACACTTCTGCCACCACCATCCATCCAAATCCAAGAATCTAAGATATGCCCTTCACCCAGGGTTCACACTGCATATCCCAGAAAGTATCTGTCTTCTCACTGTGCCTTATATGTCCACGTCTTCTTGTCCTACCAAAAAAAACTCCCTATGGCAGGGCTCCCCAATTCTTGGGCTGCAAACTGGTACTGGTCTATGGCCTGTAAGGAACCGGGCCACACAGCAGGAGGTGAGTGGCAGGTAAGGGAACAAAGCTTCACCTGTATTTGCAGCCTCTCCCCAGTGTTAGCATCACTGCCTCAGCTCTACCTCAGATCATCAGGCATTAGATTCTCATAGGAGCACCAGTTCCTGATGCCGAAATGGTTGGGGACCACTGCCCTTTGGCCTCCCCAAAAGTCATCTCCCTTCAGCCAGTTAATCAAGAACCTTTCCCATGTGGCAGCCTGGCCAAGAAAATGAAACAGTGTCACTATTAAGCAGCTGAGAATCAAACACCACATCATACCTACAGTTTCAGAAGAATGAGTCTAAGAGGGGCAGGGACCTCCCCACTTGATGACATCCGGCTACTGCTGGCCTGTGGACAGATGATCTACAGTACCATTAGCCTCTTTTCCAGCTGTACCACAGCATGGTAACCATCTGTCTTATTAACTCATAGAGTACAGCCTGGGATCTTTGGAGAGTATGCCTCATTCCAGGTCTGGCCTTCTCCCTGACTAGATTGGCTATTAAACCCATCCTATCTGCCTTCCCAGCCCCAGCTTGTTAATATTAATGGTCTGTCCCTCACGAGCACCCAAATATTATCACTGACAACTGTAATTCCCATTTGTTTGTTTTCCAACGAATAATTGACATGTTATACCTGAGAGTCCTAGCCAGAACCTGGTACTGATCTTTTTCCAGTTTATTTTATGGTGTCTGCCTGTCAGCCTTTTGGGCCTGGTCTCTTTTCACCTGAGGCTGCAAAACATATTAGCCTGGTTTCCCACTGATTATATCCTTAGACAGCCCTCTGGACGACCTGAGATGATGTTGAAGTATGTTTTCACATTTGTGGAGAGTAGGACCAAAATATAAAGGGCCTTGAGATTTCTGCTCCACAACAATCTCATAAAGCTGGAGTTTTTATCCTAATACAAAGGCAAGCCCCAAGACTCAGTAGGATTAAATAAGTTGCACTATACAGCTCACATTATAATGTCAGAGCTGGAATTTGACCCCAGTCCCCATGTGCTCAAATGTCAGGCTCTTTCTGGTCTGCAGTATTGCCTCTTACTGTGAACTAGCCTATGTGAGGTTCTCCATCTAACCATATGGCCTAGTGTGGGAGAATAGACTCTGGGTCCACGTGACCCTAGGGTGTTAGATTTCTCCATCCTGTGGTAGTCCTTAGAACTTTCCTAGAAAATGACTGATCAGACTGTCCTTTGCAATCCCACAACAGTTTACTCACATAGTACTACTGTCACAAAGATGTGCATCAGGCTCAGCCAGTACTGTATCAGATTCCTTGACAGATTGAGCCTTGCCATATATTCATCTCAGTGCCTTCAGCTTCTGGCATTATACCTGAACACTCCATGTGTACAGTAATGAATGTAAACAATGATTAACTTGAATCACACTCAAAATGCTCCAGATGCAGGTGTAATTGTAGTAGATGGCTCGAGGACTTTGAAAACTAACAAAATTTCAGAGGTTCTCATCCCAGGTTGATCAGCTGTTTGGGGGAACTTAATTTCTTTTAACCTTGTTTTTCTCACCTGTAAATTCTGATCTCTGAGTGTTGTCATTAGAATTAAAGGAAGGAAGAAGTAAAACACCCAGCACAATGTCTAGCATACATTTGGTACTCAACCAAATGAATGCTCCTTTTTTTCCTGCTGTCTCTTTGAATGCTAATTTAGAGGCTGCCCTTGGAAAGTAGAAGTCCTTTTAGGAATCTAGAAACTCCAAGGATTCAGAGCTTCCTCAGGTCTCTGCTATTCTTTG